>CABFWO010002949.1:56945-101893 GCA_902155825.1 Timema genevievae
GCGTAATTTAATAGCACAAAAGCTGAATTTCGGGCACATATGAGCACAAACGCAGCTCTAACGAATTGCATAAGAAAATTTTGATTTCGAAAATGTGGCGGGCCAACTTGAACATCAAGGTGGCCCGCCACATTAAAATCGTTGCCACGGGTGTAATTTAAAAGCACAAAAGCTGAATTTCGGGCATATATGAGCACAAACGCACCACTAACGAATGGCATAAGAAAATTTTGATTTCGAAAATGTGGCGGGCCAACTTGAACTTCAAGCTGGCCTGCCACATTAAAATCGTTGCCACGGGCGTAATTTAATAGTACAAAAGCTGAACTTTGGGCACATATTAGCACAAATGGAGCACAAAAAACTTGTGTAATCAAAATCAAGATATGTTTTAAAAAATGTGGCGGGCCAGCTTGAAATCAAGATGGCCCGCCACATTAAAATCGTTATAATTTGAGTAATTAAATAGCACAAACGCTGTGCTTCGGGCACATATGAGCACAAACGTAGCACAAAGGACTGTAGTAATTTCAATTCATTTGGAGAAAGTGGCGGGCCAACTTGATGTATGTTTTTACAATGAAAAGAACACAGTTCACACTTTACATTGCTGCCATTGGACAAAGACGTAATGGTTGCCTCTTAAAGAAAATCGATCTTCATCGCCCAATTCCCTGACCTAAGTTTCATTTTATCGGAACTCATCAGGGAGGAGTGTGAAACGCGCATTGGTATAAGGGGGCCCATGAAAGGGAACTTTAAATTACTATAAATTTGATGGAAATAATTGTAATCAAATATCTTATGTCCTGATTATTGATACTTTATATAGTGGAATATGTTTATCATAAAGTGTTGTCGATGATATTATAAGGCAAAAGCGATGTTATTATTTTCGTAAATATGAGTCAAATTGGTATTCGTTAATAAAAACTAAGATAAAACTGTCCACACTTTTCGTTCATATTGTATATTTAACTATTCGTTAACATATTCAGAGACAAATCAAATATAAATACACACAAAACATTTCACGCTTAGTAATATCAAACACAATATCTCAATAAATATCATTACCTTCAAGTCTTACAAATAACAATATCGAAATAATTGATTATCAGCTTATGTTTAGACCAAACAATAATTACACCGAAACATGTTGTCATAGAAGACTAAACTACTATAAAATAATGAGAAAGAAATAAAAATCAAGAAGATAAAATTTTGCCAAACATGACCATCTGTAGTAAGGTCAATACTTTTTACTAATGTCCTTGCTTGGACCTAGCGTGAAATCTTTTAAAGGCTGTGAACAAAGAATCGGTTTATTGAAATTTAAGTTATCGTAATGTGTAAAATAAAATAAGTAAAAACAGATACTATTTGTATACACAGTAACCCTGGTATAGCGCCATCAATGTTACCACTTTGAAAATTATATTGCATGATGTATTTGCCAAATTACAAAGAAATTATATTTAGAAAAAAGCTTGGATTCGTGTTATTCACATGAAAACAGTTGAATTCGTGTAAAAATTTGTTTTAAAGAAAATGCAAATTTTGCATGTCCCTACTAATAATAATTATTTAGGACCATTAATTATTTATTATATCATTTATAAATTTATTAAGGCGTTAGATGACTTGTAAAAGGGGGCTTGAAAATAAATCATGGGGAGGGGGCAAGCTTAATCTGTTATGCCACTGCACAAGCCACTCCTATCCTGTGGAAATGAACAGCCTTTTTGCATTCACACAAAGATTCTTGTCTCGCACACTTGAACTTTAAGACGAAGCTATTATTTTATGCATGCTTGGCTAGCCCTGTTCCAAACCTGTGGAAGATAGTGTTTGTGTAATGTTCACTAACTTTATGAAGGCTTATGCAAACAAAATCTTGAATTGATATTTTAGTATTACTTTGAAGCATGTTACATAATATATTTTTATTATAAATTTTATTTACTAATACAAATATAATTTAAATCTACAAATTGTAAATTAAAATCCTGCATAGTTTTCTTTAATTAATATATTTATTACAATCAACTTTCTTGTCATAAATTTTTTAACAAGAAGAAATATTTTCTAGAGCTCCTCAAAAGACCAAATCATGATTGCAATAAAACTGGTGTATTAAACAATATACATGCAATTTGTGGCGAGTATAATTTTTTTGCACCGCTTCTTACTATCCATCCAAATTATACGCTTTCATACTAATCACGCTAATTGGCTAGTGATGAAGGTTGAATTTAGATGAAGTGTACCCACATTTGCATGGAGAGTGGAAAACCATTTAGGTAAAACCACCCTCACTACACCCGAGTGGGATCGAACCCCGATCTCCCCGTCATCGGAAGTCTAATCTATTGCGAGAGTAGCACCTTAGACCATGCAGCCACCAAAGCTTGTAAGAGTTTTGCTAAATTAAAAAGTTTAGCTACTATTAAATGTAATAATTTTTTTTACTAATGCCAAAAATCAGAATTGTCATGTATATTTGGCAAATTTGTGTAATGATGGTAGTAGATGGATGAATTTAGTTTTAGTTCCCAATAATTATAATGAAGTGCTGTTATTCATTTGAGTGCATTGTGTTTTCCCCAGATCACACCAATTTGGCTATGTCCAGCAACTTGGAATTCTCCAATCAGCTTAACGACTTCTTGCAACATCAACTCAAGTAATTTCACAATTCATCTAAATTTGAAATATTGTGCCAAGGTTTTATAATAATAAATACAGTTGCCTTTAGTCCATTTCAATTAGTCATAATGGGCCTGAAAGTGACACTTTTCTTGAAATACAATTTGGTGAATTGATTTTTGTAAATTTAACTTTTTTGATAGTTATTTATATTAAAACTGTTTCATACACTCATCACACAAATAAAATTAAGATAATGTGTGTCTTGCTTGTTGCAATACTTCTATTTGAAACCCTCTGACTTGATCATAAACCAACATAAGCTATGTCACTCTCTGACCTAAACATTAACGCTGTTTGTGCCTTTAATGTTTTAGTCACATTTTTTATATGAGGGAAGATAATATCAAAGTAATAAAATATTTGACGCGGCCCAGAAAAACATGCCACATGTACCTCAAAGAAACTGTTCAGCAGAGCGTAAAATGTCAATTCGGGTCGAAATTGTTAATTCGAAACTTTAACAATGATATCAACCAGTTAACAGGATTACCACAAAACTAATATTACAAGAAATCTAGTTTTAAATAAGGTATTGCGCGGGAAATGAAACCATGCCTTACACTTTAGCTGACATGTACCAAAAATTGGTAGAAATAGAAGAAATAGATATTGATGTTTGAAATATTATAAAAAGTAATTTAAGTTTTCTATTGGTAGAGATAAAAAAACAGGAAAATATTTATTGCGGTATGTGGCACAAATTCCTGGGCCGCATCACATCTAGTTTCTTCTTTTGAAAATATTATTATTGGTTGTATGGTTGTCATCAGCATTAAGGGCTTCTTTCTATATATTGGTTAAGCAAACTTATTTCCCTTGTATAAATAACAGTGGTGTACAGGCTTATGTATGTCTACAGTCAATTATTATTTGATCTAGTTTTTAAGAATATGTTCCTTTTAGTGTGTTAATAACTTCTATCATCACTTGGCTAATATGCCACTATATATAAACTATCTCCAAATATAATTAATAATTTTGCTTAGAAACTAAAATGAATAAATTCTTTGTAAATTTTTATGATATAATTATTAAATCATTTGACTAACTGAAACTTGTTTAAATAATATTATATTTTCCACCTGACTTTATTATATTTAGAAGTAATAGATTACTCTCAACCTAATGCTAAACATGCGAGAAAACATTTTGACAGCTGTTGGTGTCAATTTTCACACTCTTGTCCATAGAAATCATGAAAATAACACTTAATTTTTGTGGATTAAATTTGACTAGCTAATGATAGGACTGGTCTGATTAGGTAATTTTTGATCACTAGTTCAATAACTTATTACAAAGGTAATATTCAATAATGACAGTAAGTAGTAATTTTCAATTTTTTTTTCTCTTCTGTTATTAAAATTATTGAAAATTTTAATAAACAAAGAATAATGAAGAGTATAAACGTAACTGAATATGTTGTGGCCACTGTTTGATGAGGGTTTAGGGTTGATGGGTGATGTAGAATTACTGCTACAAATCCAAAAAGCTCTCAACTGTGAGCATAAATCAATAATATCTTTAACAAGCAAAACTAGCCAGCGGCATCTTTGGGCAACACTTTTTTTTGCTTCAGACAGAAAAAAAAAATTCATTTAATTTTTTCTGGCCCAGTTCGAAGAAAATAAGTTCCCTTGAAGTGTAAGGAAGTGATGTACAGGGCGTACTTTGTACCCATTGTCATTTATGCAGCAGAAACATAGACATTGAATATAAGAGAGACTAGGAAAGTAGAGGCTAAGGGGATGAAATTTGTGAGGAACATGTTAGCTGTCATGAGAAAGATTGGGGGTACAGAGAGTATATGAGATAGTAGAGGAAGCAAGGCTGAGATGGTGTGGGCATGTAATGAGGATGGAAATGAAGTATGTAGGAAAAAGACTGCAAGGGAGGCCAAGAAAGAGATGTCAGAAGCAAATAAAGTGGAAGGATAGAGGTAGATGGATTTTATTACTAAACTGATCTGGCCACAAACTGAAAACGATGATAATTATGACCCAGATTTTAATAAATAAAGAAAATCTAATTAAAAATTAAAAATTTCAGCTTCGAGGTGCATATGTTTGTGCACAGAGGGTACTAATTTTAAAATGTCATCCCGCTGTGTGCAGTAGAAATGTTGCAATGCTCATGACAGACAAACTCTTCACTTTGTTATCATAGATAATTATTGAAAAGTGATAATACAAAACTAAAACAAAGTTATTTAGGCCTCAAGTTCTGTTTTTATGATTTTCTATTTTCTATGAAGTTTATCTAATAACTTTTCCTTTATATATTTTAAATGATATACTAAAACACCAATATATATTTTATTGTCATACTAAAACACCAACCAATAATAATTAATAAATGAAAGTTTATTTTAAAATGATTCACCTAAATACTTTATTAAATTGGTAATGTAAAATTAATACAATCAATATTGTGCCAAGTATATCTATAGTCTTGTGGTGTGTGCAATTTCTACAGTAGTTTCAGCACCCCTACAAACACACCCCTCTTTTGCATTAATACTTCCTCCCCCTCACCTTCTGGTTCTCCCACAACCACGCTCACACATCCTCCTTGCTCAAAAGCAGAGGAATAGCACCTACCTGTTAACATTCTAAACTTTCTTTTAAAGTTACATAAGACTGTGTCAATATTAGAGATGTAACGATACCTGTTTTTCTCAATTCCGATTCTTGAACATTTTATTTTTCATTATTTTTTCAAGCATTATTGCATAGAAAATCTGACGTGCGTGAATCTACTCTCCCCTCAATGCAAAACTTGAACTCCATTACAACACATATCGCTTGAAACTTTAATCTCACAATCTTATAGATATTTATTAAACATACTAAAGTTCTTCAAAACTTAAAATCAAACCCAAGAATTCAAATCAACTCAAAATTAATACAGTAAATTGCGGATTTTATAACAGAAAGAACACATTTCACACGTTATAAAAATTTTAAGTCGTCCGCCATAACTAATCCTACGCACGTTAGCTCGTCAGAAATTAGTGATGAAGTTTTGGCAACAATATACCCCAGAGAAGGATAAAGGGGACCTTAGGTATGCAGAACAAAGAAAGGTATTAGGAGGAGGAACACAACAGGCTGCCACCTAATCCAAATTAAACATCTGAAACACATTGGATCAGTATATGTTGTCATCCCATCCTTCTCGAACATTGGTGAACTGCTAAATAGTGAATTCAAATAAATATAACGGTTTTTTGCTTAGTTTTTATTAACTACGTTGATTTTTGTTCTATTTTTATTAAACTTGTCTTATTTAAAGAGCTAAATAAAACATTCAAAATTGAAAAGTGACAAAGAATATAATTACAGGAGAGCAGCCATTTGAATTTGATAGGGACATCATAGCTTTCGATATACACATTGTGATGTATCAGTTAGTGATAGATATATCAATATATTACGGAAAATTGCCATCTCTAGTCTATGTATTATATATCAAGTCTTTAGAATCGATTCATATATTCTGACAGTCTCACTTGACCATTACTTTTTTTTTTAAATTTGTTAAGTTTTTCGCTCTTGCTACTGTCATAATGTCAGGTCATATTATATTCGAGACCATTTATTTTTCATGTAGATCACCTCAAAATGTTAGGGTTGAATTATATTCGGGGTCGTACTATGTTCGGGCCATTACGGTACATTTACAATTTGCCGGCATTTAAGTGAAACGACAACTAAAATAATAGAGATAATCGATTATCACCTATTTTGAAAGTTGCTAGTTTTATTGAGAGCTAAGAATCGAAGTAGTGAGAGTCGTAATATTAAGATTGATTCTCAATTCTTTCAATACCAGTAAGAATCGAGGGTATCGAGTTTGAAAGCCCTAGTCAGTATTATATTCAATACAGATACACTTTTAGGGCATGTATATAATTTATAATTTTATACATTTTATGGTAAAAAACCCCATAAAAATACATTTTCAAGTTCCTTTCCAACTTATTTTCCCCCCACCCATTTATCTTAATAAAAATGATTAATTAAAGTTGGCTTAGTGCAAATTACTGATCCGATCATCAGCTGTTTATGGCACAATCAGTTGAGCTGATGTATTTACTACACTTATCCACAAAAGTACTGGAGTTGTTATTGTTATGTTGGAAGTGTAAGACAAGCCTGGTTCTTTGTACTTTTACTATTGCTTGGTGTTAGGGTAGAGCAGTGAGGAAAAAGGGGTGGGGTGTAGGGTTCCACTTAGTGAAACAATTAATTTGAAAAGGAGAGGTAGCTATCTCTTTTTAAAAGGATGATGAGAAAGGTGAGTATGGTGGTGGAAGAACCTGCACTTGAGATATATTGTCCAAGGGAGTTCAAGGCCAAATGTTTGCTACACCTCACTACCCTGGGTTGATTGAGTGTCTACTGCATTCTCAATTGAGGCCAGCTCATCTTTCAAGTTAGGAACAAACACACTCGCCCATCTCTGCCTCTAAGACAGGAAGTAGTTTTTAGTAATAATTTGTGTACATTTACCTTTGTAACATCCTAATGGGAAGAGAGTATATAACTATAAGTAGAATTAATGTTTTTGTATTAACATTGGAAATACAGAGGAAAAATCACTGCACAGTAAAGAGAATTTTAAGTCAACCTGTCTTTTTATATGCCCATCCCATTCAGTGCCCTTCTGTCTAACTTTTCGAGGATACCTTACCCCAATCAGCACCCTGAAGGCTGCTCTCCAACTTATTGCATATTGTGGATTGAATATGTTTTTCTAACTAACCTCTTTTTTTGAGGTAGTTTTTAATATTTATTTGGAAGATGGTACAGGAAAAGTGGATAAAATCAGATAAAATCATATAAAAGGGGGACAAACACAATATGGCTTTTGCAATGAAAAGGAGAACACAGTTCACACTTTACATTGCTGCCATTGGACACAGAGGTAATGGCTGCCTATTTGAAAAAATCGATCGTCACCGCCCAATCCCCCGACCTAGGTTTCATTCTATCAGAACTCATCAGGAGGGAGTGTGAAATGTGCAACACAACTTAAACACACACACTAAAGGGAAAAATAGGAAATTGGTAAAGAAAGTAAAGAATGATAGGACATGCATACTATAGGAACATTCATTCATCATCAACTGTTTCCGAGTCAGTTTAGTAAAATGCTTCCATCTTACTCTCTCCTTCAATCACTATTCCTTTTTAATTTCTTCCATTCTTCTCTCACTTGGAACACTTTCTGTTATCTTTTCCTCCCATCTCTTACTTAGAGTATATAACTATAATTCCTTTTCCTAAATACTTCATTTCTATAATTTTCTTTGGCATCCTCTCCTCCATTCTCATAATATCTCAGTCTTGCTTCCTCTAATATCTCATGTACCTGTACTCCTACTCTTTCTCAAATGACTTCATTCCTAATCTTATTTCTCCTCGTGACAGCTACCATGCTCCTCACAAACTTCTCCCATGGCCTACACTTTCCTCGTCTCTCTTAAATTCAATGCCCATGTTTCTGCTGCATATGTGACAATGGATACAAAGTACGCCCTGTACAATACTTCCTAACACTTAAGGGGCACTTCTCTTTCAATAGCAGGTCTCTTACATACCTATAGAACAACTCTCCCCGCTGTCCTCGTTTCATTAAATCCTCTCTACTTCCACCTTTCTCTTCATATTGGAATATGTAAACTGAACAATCCACATTTTCTGTACCCTCTTCCAAATATAAATATATAAAGACAATTTTGAGTTTAACAGCTTACTACTATTTAACATCAATTTCTTGTTAAAATAGCAGTCAAATGGGTTTAAATAAATATGCGCAGTAACATTTTTGAAAACCTTTAATTTATAAAATGAACCAAAAATGTATTAAAATATAAAAGCACACAGTTTGTTTATGTTGATTATAAGGCCACATCTGCTGGGGTGGTTTCAGGCCTGTTCTTGGGGCGTCGCTTCAATGTCCCAATGATGGTCAACATTTCTTGGACAGCGGCAGGAGGTTCTTCTTTCTTCTCATGCTGTCTCTGAAATATAATGAACTGGTTGTGGTACTCGTTAAGTATCAGAAAGCAATCTAAGACAGATTTGAAGGATTTACTATTTTAAAATTACATCAAATAATGCATATTGAAGTATTAATTTTGTTTATCTTAGTTACCTAATTTATGGGGTTTTAAAGTGGTGTTATACATATTTATCTTCATCAAAGATTAAATTCACTTATTTAAAAAAAAGTTGATATATCCTATAAGAGGAAACCCCAATTTATACTCCGTAATAATCTGAATAGAGAATTTTGACAAACATCCACAACAAAAATCTGAAAATCGAATTATAAGAAGAATACTGGAAATGCTGGAAAATAAAATAAGCACTCTCCTCGCATTGAATCAATGTGAAAGGAGAAACACTAGCAGGGGAAAAAGTGTTGCAGTTACTGAAACTCAAGAATGCAAACAAATAGCAAGTACACTTGGCACTTAAATTAAATATTTTATCACCAGGAAACTAATTTAACTGCAATAGTCATTGAGGAAACTTTTAGGGGTGGCCGGGATCCAGAACCCTCGAACCCTTGGGAAAAGGTCGGGAATTTATAAATTCCTGTTGGCCGGCGAGAATGACCCTTTCCCTAAAAAGTTTATGGTGGGAAACAAAACAATGGGCGCATCGGTTGTGTTCTAGAATTTACTGCCGACTCATCACTATTAATCTCTTTGGTAGACAGTCTTCTTCTTTGTTCTTTAGCAAACTTGGTGGCTGGGATAGAGTTATTTTACCACTTGTAGAGAGACAAACAAGTTGGGGAGACTGTGCTGTATTGTACTCTATTCTCTCTATCAACAGTTATTTGTAAGGTTCAGCAAGTGAAAGAGCTTGAAAGATTTCGAGAAGGACAGAGAGATATTCCACTATCTTTTGGGGTGTGGAAATGAGAGGAAAGGGGAAGGAAGTAGCTTTCCAAGGTCAACCGTTTATTTGGGATCAACATGTCTCCGTTGTTGGCAGATCTAGACAGGGAGTAGAGTATAAGGGGTGTTAACCAAGCACCTTTAATGGGTGTCAAACCTATATAGAACATCTAAGGTGTATTAATCCTAGATAACATTTAAGGGGTTTTAATAAACCTAAGTAACTTTAAAGTAAACCTAGATCATATTTTGTAATTTCATACTTAAGAGCACATTGAAGAGGTGCCAAACATTATGTGTTGTAGTATTTTTTTGTACTCTAATTAAATATAAAACAAAATTTTAAAAAGAAATTAATAAAAATAATTTCCATTAAAAATTTATTAAAAGTAACTACTTGATTTGCATTATTTTATATTAATTCAAAATTGATTTAATTTGATAAAAAATGCTATTTGCACACCTATTTTATTATGTTATTTTTATTATTTTTACTACCTTTAGCAATGTTTTTTTTTAGCACCGCGTCTTTTAACCCATTCTGGTTGTACTAATTAATGACTAGTGTGTTGGAAATGAGGAATATTGAATTTAGAGGAGGTTTACCCACATTTGTATGGATAGAGAGGGAAACCATTTAAAGAAATCCACCCTTAGTACACCCGGCCAGTAATGAACTACAATCTCCCCGTCATCGGCAGTCTAATCTAGTGCGAAAGTGATGCCTTAGACCATGCGACCACCGAAGCCGGTTTTAATAATATTATAACTTTTATATTTTAAATAAAGTCTATTAAACAACAAATTGAATACTTGGTTCCATCTACTAAGCCTGTACCAATGACAATGAGATATCAAGATTTTATTTATTTGATGATTCATTTACTTACCTTTGATCTTTTAAGTGTAAATTTTCCTCCTTTGATTTGATTAATAATGTCATCAATAGCACCTGAAATTAAGATTACCCATGTTACATTGACAAAATAATTGATTGTGTATATAATTCAGGTTTAGTTAAAAACAGCAAAACTGAGTTTATACTACTACAGTACTTAGATCAAGGTTCATCTATTTTAAGTGGCATATTGCACCATCTGTTGTGGTGATTAGTAACTATTTTTATATATATCGATATTACTGTATGCACATCTTAAAGATACAAAATTTGGTACGTATTATCTAAGAGTGCGATTATAGCCCGCATTAAGGTTATATCAAAGCTGTTTCTGGGAAAAAAGTGCTGCTTATTTTCGGGTCATTACGGTATACATGTGAAAGTGATAGTTTGCAACACATGAATTATTACAAATAAAAAAACCTTATTGAATAATTTCTAAAACAACATAGGTATCTTAAAATAAGTGTGTTGGGCATGAAAGCGAGGTAGTTTGGAGATCCCATGTTAAAGTTCTCCCTCCTTATAAATGATATCATTGTCATTTTAAAATGAACTCGCATCTAGAGAACATCTTTATACATTATAGAGGTAATCATCTCCAATGTTATTCAGGATAAGTTGACATATTTTAAGCAATACCAGACTATATTGTTATTTCCCTATTTCCAGATTGAATAAATTCAACAAAACTCACTAGGTGCATTTTATTAAGAGTCTACAATTATTCAAAGTGTGAAGCTTGAGCCGGAGCCTTTATTAGAAGCCTAGATGTTAATTTGACTGATTTATATGTTCAGCAAAACTTGTCACATAAGACTATTTCTATGTTGTAATGAGTGTATGGTGATTATGGATGACTCATTGCTGAATCTTTGTGAAATGCACATTTGGCATGTTCTTCTTATTGTAAAACTAATAATAAAATTATCATTTTAAAGATGTTTTACTGTATTTAAAAAATAGAATACCTATTTTAAATTTTAAAACATTTCTTTAAAAATATTGATAGTAATTAATTTTTAGTCAAATAGTTGTGTTCTAAAAAATTATATATAATTATTGTATTAAAGGTAAACTCAATATTGAGCAGCTTTTTATAAAGCTTGATTCGTAATGAAACAACTTGAGTTAGCAGACCCACAATGTAAAGCAATTAAAACCCTATTACATTTATTTGACAATCTGGTTTAGTTTACCTCCTGGAGCTGTGGTGGCAAGGTTGATAGGCTTGCGAGGTATGCCCAGAATGTTAGCCATCTCTAACACAGGGTTACTAATGACAGATTGAAATGGCGGAGGAGGTAAAGGGGGCGGGGGAGGAGGAGCAGGAACACTCTTGCTCTCCAACGCTTGGTTTAGTTGTTCAACTGAAACAAGATCAATCACAACTTAAAAGATATTTTTAATTATCAGGAAAAGTGACAAACTAATGGTAGCCAAATTGTATGATTAAATATAATTAAAAAAAGGTATGATTATCACGTGATGAATAAAATATTGTTAGTTTTTCATTTTAACAAGTTCTAAGACACCTGCTTCGGTGTCCGCATGGTCTAACGCGCTATTCTAGCAATAGACTAGGTTGCCAATGACTGGGAGATCGAGGTGTGAATTACAGTCGGGTGTACTGAGGGTAGTTTTCCAAAATTGTTTTTCACTCTCCCTTCACGTAAATGCGGGTACACTTATAAATACAGCCTTCCTAATGCCTGAAACCATTATTGTAGTTAGTACATAAGGGTATACCCCGAACGGGTAGTAAAACACAGTGCTAAAAAAAAGTTCTGAGACACAACATGCTATTAATCAGAAATATTATTTGTCAAATATTAAGGCCAGGATATTATAATGTGAGTGTTGTAGCTCTGAACAATAAAAACAAAGTTTTAAAATCTTTGCTGCAAAATGAAAACCCATTGTTGAGAGGATAAAAACCATGCTGGGAAGTGGCCAAAATGGATAAAGATGTTCAAGAAACATGATCGTTTCGGGTAAAGTGAAATATAAGGACAAAGAATTGACAGGTGTGCTACTTCCTACTCTATGTGAGAGGACGCAGTCAATATTTTTAGCACTTTTACGAAGGCTTAGGAAACTTTTGATCAAGTTAGCGCTGTTTTCGATTAATATTGTGTACCAACAGTTAATTTGACTATAAAATTACGCATAAGGATGGAAAGGGTTTCAATAATACTTAAATGACTTAAAACCCCAAGCTTAGAACAGCAATTTCTTTTGTTCTAATTAAGACTATGGGAAGTCTTATGCATATTGGGTGATTATTGATCATATTATTGTGCATATTAATAATTCCAAGGTTCAACAAGTCCTGCTTAAGGAAACAAGGACTTTGTCCCTGGAAGATGTTATATCAGCTTGTAAAGCTGTAGAAGTTGGCAAGACTTCTGAGATGCATAGCACTAAGAATGAGGAAGCGACTTATACCCATAAATTTAGAAATTCTTGGGATAGACGAACACTAAAGGACCAGAGAAAGAAGAGTATGGGTGTCAGTAATATTGCATCACATTGTAAAAAATGTGGTTTTTCAATATCAGCCACAGACATTTCCAACTTATGGGAAGAATTGTAATTAATGTGGTAAGTTAAATAACTTAAGTACTGGATGATTTTTGTGGACAAATGAAAAGGTAAATGAGATTGAAAATAATTGTTTCAATAATTCTGCATATTCTGAAATTTTCAATTGAGACTGCTTTAATTATTCATGTTTGTAAACATCTCCACTTTCCAGTAATAATAATACATGTTAAGGGAATACATTTGCATCAACAACCCTCTTCTAGTGAAGTTCAAACTGGACAAAGTGAGCGACGTTAACATCCTGCCACTAAGAATCTTTTTGTATAAAACTAAGATTTGTTTAAAATCCTGTGAAAGGCACAAAACTCGGCTTGTAGGAAAAGTGACTTTGGGCTGTGCATTTAAAAACAAGAATTGTGAACTTGATTTTAATATTGTGGATTGTGACTCATTGTCAAAATTATGAACAAACTGTATCAAATTGAGTGTGATAATAATGTTTTTAAGATTAGTGGAAATAAAGAATTGAGCATAAAAATAAATAAATTAAAGGATCAAGAGGTAAGAGTAAAAAGGATTATATAATTTCTAAGGAAGGTTGGATATTATAGAGAAAAAAAATTGAAGAACCTACTGACTGGGTTCATGATTGTGTGATAGGGAAAAATAAAAATGTAACAGTTTGCTTAAGCTTGAGGCCAAGCCCATATAATAAGTACATAAAAAGAGAGCATTTTAGCACTGCCACACAATCTCAGTGGGAGGAATATGTTCACTGTTCTAGATATAAAGGAAGGGTTCTACCAGTTTGAGCTCAATGAAGCATCTAATCAATCGGCTGTGTACCATGAATAAATCGTTTGGGAAGTATTACTACAAGAGCATGTATTATGGGTTGTCAAGCTTCCCTAAGAGTTTTCACAATGAAAATACAAAATTTTTGGTGATTTTGAAGGAGTCCATATACTGTTTGATGACATTGTAACAGGTTCCACTGAAAAAGAGCATAAAATAAATTTAGAAGCAGTATTAGTGAGGGTAAAAACTAGCAACATAATATTCAGTGAAAATAAATTTCAATACAAACTTGTAGAAGTACAAGACATGGAGCTAATTTTCACTACAAGAGGCACTAAGCCTCTGTATCCGGCTAGTTCGTCAAGCATAATAAAACAATAATTATGTTTTGCACCTAATATATTGTGTAATCCTTTAGTAGTAATACACCTGTTATGTTGCAGAACATTTGTGAAAACCTAAGAAATGGCTGTTTATAATGATATTTGAATGTTTTTTTCACACTAGGGACCAATAACATTCCTTTGTCTGGG
Source organism: Timema genevievae (assembly GCA_902155825.1). NCBI lineage: Eukaryota > Metazoa > Arthropoda > Insecta > Phasmatodea > Timematidae > Timema > Timema genevievae. The sequence goes on from CABFWO010002949.1 coordinate 71,347, forward strand.
ATATGAATTTGTGAAGAGGTGTTGGAGATTGCTAAATGTTTCAGAACGGAGAGATAAACTGGTGGGTGTTTTTGTCAGAGATTAAATGACAAGGACATAAACAATTGCGATGAAACTGGGATTTTTTTTTATAGATATGCAAGACAGACCCATGTGTCTGAAGGAAGAAAAATATAGTGGAGGAAAAATAAAGTAGAGACTTATTGTTGTGTTTTGTGTGAATATGACAGGTGACTTTGAAACTCACTAAAGAGAGCTTTAAGACATATTTTGTCGAAAATTGATTGAGCTCAGTCATCAAACGAGATATCCAGGAACCTCAACATGTTAGATGCAATTCTTTGGATTAGGCTGATAAACAAATCACACCACGCGGCTATTTTGCTAAAGCCGGTTATCCCAAAAGTAGCATTGTCACCAGTGGTGCAAATGAAAATGAGAACAATGCCCACACTAAACTCTATGAACCTTTAATGTAATTTCGAGATTCTGCAGCTGACTTTGCGTCCACTGATGATGCCGTACACACCATGGACATTGGGGAGGTTGTCATCTCTGTGAATGCTCAGGCCAAGTCAAGCACCACAGAAGATGACAATAAAGATGCAGCATTAGAAGATCTTGATTACTGGGAACTGATTTTTTCAAGTAGAGTTGTCATTGACTAGGTGAGGTAAATAAAATCTTATTTCATACACAGGGAAGATTAAAAACAACTCACAACTAGTTTATGAATAGAAATGCAACTTGAAACATCCTTAGTTTATTTTGAAATAAAATTTTTATTTGTTCATTTGTAAATCGTCTTCATTTTTATGAGTTGAATATATGTTTTTTGTTTTTATCTTTTCTATATGTTTAATGTTTCACAGCAGTGTTAATTTACTTACTTATTTACTTTTAGTCATCTAGGTCATTTACATTTACAGTACAAAAGGCATACTGTTTGTTCCCATTTCATTTTATTAGCGTTTTGTTTTGTGTCTTAAACAATTTTTAGTAAGATAAATATAGTACTTATTCACAACTCATCATTATCCTGCACACAATACTGTAGAGTGCAGTAATCAGATTGTTGTAGCTAATATCCACAGTATATAAGTTCATATAGATCAAACTATAATTTTTTTAGTAATAATTTCTTCCAAATAACATACACTTATTAAAATTTCAATTTTTTTTAATCCCTGAAGTTGTCTACAGATAAGATTTCACTCTAGTTGTAAATAATGTATAATTGTATTTTTTAAAACTACAATAGTAAAATAAATGTTTTAAATTATTTTCTCGAGTATTTTGTCTATTTTTATAAACTATTTGATGCTTTAATTCTCTTTTCATTCTTGAGATATAAGACCATCCTCAATTTTTCAACATTAAAACTTGGCAAAAAAGGCTCCTCATATGTGAGTAAGTATGGTGATATGAAATCACAGCTTCCAATATGTTTAGTATGTATTACAACATGCCAACTGCATATATTTATCCATATTTTCCTCCAAATGATATATTTCCTGTTTGTAGATCCTGTATGAGCCAGTGGTGTATCAAAAGTAATACATTTTACTAGAGCATAAATCACCCAGGCCATGTCAGTCTCATTTAATTCTGAAACCCCTGCTTCGCCTGTTACAGAAAGTAGTTTGGTGACACCATGTAATTAATAAATTCCTCATTAAGTATTAAGCTTGGTTAAAGATCCACAGATTCCCTCCCATCGATTTTCTACTAGACTTTTCCATCTTAGTGAATGATTAGAAGAATTCTAGGTTTAACTTCAAGTTGTTTGCAATATTTTGCTGGCGTTTCTTCAGTTCTCTTAAGATGGAAGGATGTTTGAAATTTTATGAATAAACTCAACTTAAGCTCAGCAGCTTTTTGATATATTCGGCTCGAGTTTCAATGCAAGCTTACAAAGTTGGGACAAGTATCAATCAGAGCAAGTAATGTTTATCGGCTAATATCTACGCCCCATTGATAGCTATCAGTAATACTATGCAAAATACATTTCGACCAAGATAAGCTTCAGCGGAAGAAGCAACACGGAATTTTTCCATCATTTCCTCGAGACCAATGTGCATAATTTTTTCAAGCACAAGGGTCCTTCAATTTAAAAAAGTAGTAGGTCAGTAAAATCAAGCTATCATAATTTGTCGACTAAGTGAATCGAATGTATGATTATTGTTTGAGATATACTGATCCCCTTAAAAGACCAATTCTCAAACTAAGGGATAGTATTTATTATAACAGGACTTAAAATTTGTCACAAATAATTTCTATTAAGTTTGCTACAAAAATAAAGCACCATTCATGAAATTCATACTTTAAATTCCAATATCAACCTCTAAATTCACTTTGGTTGAAATCAAATAATCATAGTTGTTTCATTAAAATAAACCCATTGGCAGGCTGGCCTGCATAAAAATTCATACTATGCATATCAGTGACAAAATTAATTCACAAGTTACAAAAAATGCAACTAAAAACCATGTATGCTATAACGTGAAAGTCAGATGCCATGACGAGTACTCACAAGAAATTAAAATATATTTAACATGCATCTTTATTTATGTTACCATTTGTTTAACTAGGGAATATGTTATATTATTCTTAACTTAAATATTTTTTATATGATCCACTAGGGGTGTGTGAATTCCACTCTTTCAATATGAAGCAAACTTTGATCGAATAAACCTGTCTTGGTCGCGTAGTTAGCTACGTGTTAGCTAGTGAGCTAGACTGCCAAGGATGGGGAGCTCAAGGTTAGAATCTCGCTTGGCTGAAGTGGGGGCTGGAGTGGGTGTGTGTGTGTTCCTAAATGGTTTTCCACTCTCCCTCCACACAAATGTGGGTTCCCTTCCTTTAAATTCAAACTTCCCAATTCCTAACCCATTATCTTAACTAGTACTTAAGTGTATAACCCAAACGGGCAGTAAGACGCGGTGCTATAATTTTTTAATTTTAATCGAATATATGAAATATTCTCGAAGCTGAGGAGAAGTTTGTATATATTTTGTTAGTTGTTTTATGAATGATTTTTTTTATATTGTTGTTATTTGTACATATCTATATGCATTAAAATGACTTGAAATTGTTTTATTGCACAATTATTTGTAATACTTAATTTTAATAGAATAAATTAAGTTACTATCAGAACTCACAAGTAAATTTCTTCAGTTTTTTTTCCATATGAATATTAATTTGTGTAATATACAACAGCTCAGAATGGGATTAATTGGCCTTAGTATTTTAACTTTCAATATTTTGATTGGCAAAGCTTTGTAAATGTCAAAGCCGGAATTCTTTTCGAAGCTTCGCACACCCTTATGATCAAACTATTGTTTCCAGTGAAACAGTTTGACATTGGTGAAACCATTTAGCCAGCTCTGCATATTATAATTGATCACTTAATAAAATTAAATAAGGGCTCTAAACTCTCTCTTGGTGAGCACTATACATTTTTAAGGACTGAAAGTTTTGATCTGTTTAGGGCTGGTCTTATGACTCCTGGATAAATATTAATCTAGTATATAAATATTTATATCTGGTGGATAAGTTAAAAGTGCGGCTTGTGACTGCAAGATTGCATATTTGCCATCACATTTTTATCAGGGGGTTTAAGTACCTGATAACTTTTATCTGAAAGTTAAAATGGTTGTTGTCATAGTGACGCAATGTTTTTCATGAGGTTTCGCCTATCAGAATCTGTTTTTAGGTTAAAATCTTGGTTCACATGTTTAGTAAGTACAGGCCCAGGCTCTAACTATATAAAGTTAAAACATTTAATTCACACTTTTATATAAACTAACAAGCTATTTGTAGAGTTATATTTATATAAGAACAAATTATCAAAATCCGAGTACAATAAATGAAATTTTGTAAACGTTGTACCCAACTATTGACCACATTTTGGCAGACACCAAAATTAGTACTTGCAAGATAACTTAGCTTATGCGCCCACATGACGCCAACTGTTTCCTCACACTCGTTTAGCCACCATTATTTAACAAACGTTGAACGTTCTCCCCACTTGCTAGGTTGTAGCGGTAGCGTCTGGGCCTATACGCATTTGCACACCAATAAAAAGAGTACCAACATTGCATTTTCTACATAAAAATATATTTAGCCTACAGATAGCTATCCAGCAGATAAATTCAGTTCATAAAACGCGTAAAATATTAAAGTGGCCGATAACCTTTAATTGGTAGCTAACTTTAACCTCCCAATAGCAATATTTAGTCCGTAGCCCGTATTAAAAAATTGAGTGTAATTGCGAGTTTTGAATATTTTTATTTTGTATTCAAATAATGGGAATAATAATTGAACACATAAGTAGGATAAACACACGACACACTGAAAAATTTATAGCCAAAGCTATTATTTATGCTTATTAGTGGGAATTACTCCATCTAGATATCATATTCTGAAAATGAAAAATGACACCTGGACACGAGAATCGATCCCGGGTTTGATTCCCGTGTCCAGGTGTCATTTTTCAATTTTCAGAACAGTGAAAAATATTAAGCAAATGAATAATATTTATTTTAAGAATAAAAGATTTTTTTTTTGCTTTCCCAACAAACCATTCCTTAGCAATCAATAAACCAATATCTAAAAACGTTCAAATTATTTGATTTTTTTAATAATGACCGCTAGTATGTGATATTTATTTTAATTATTTAACTATCATTAGAAGCTTATTTTACAAATAAAACATTATAGACAGATAAAATAGAATTGTAGGCCTTACACAAAATCAGACCAAAAAAAAAGGAGATTAGATTAATTTACCACTAACTGAAAATAAATTCACACTATAGAAAAACTATTTTACAATTTGGCTTGATTTATATTTCATGTAGCAACGCATAAATTTAATATAAACCAAATGGAGTCGAAGCAAAAAAAAATTCAAACCACTATGCAGAAGTTAAGCCTGTGGGCTGTGTTCTAAAATTCAGGTTGAGAAAATATCGATTCAACTCATCTCTATATTTAGATACAATTAGTTTAGTAAAACTTCATTTAATTTAAACATTTTAGAAAACATTCTAAAGTAGTTTAAAGTAAATAGTGGTATTAATTCACTGAATTTATTTAATTTTGTGAAATCCTCCTTCACATTGTGTACAGTAGACCACGTGGCTTTTGTACTCACTCTTGCTAGATAGTTGACAAGTTTGAGACTCTGCCCTCTCAGCACGCTTTAAGGCACATTGGAGTTCTGACTCGGCAAGTTTCAATTTCTCCTCCAGAAGCTCTAGCTCCACCTCCCCCTCCCGTTCTTCTAGCTTTTCCTTAAACACCAGATAAACAAATGATGTATAATAGTATAAACAACATTGTGTTATTGATGGCTGGCTAGAAACTCGGGAATGTAGCTGTATAAGTCAGGGGATTTTGGTTTGCATCCAACTAGACTATCCGACAACTAAGATCAGTCAGTAGCGTGTCTGTCTACTGAGATAGGGGTCCCGGGTTTGATTCTTGGCATGGCTGAAAAATTTACTATAGGTAAAATGTGGGACTAACCCTTAGCAGTGATGAATCAACAGCCGGGGACAGGATGTTGTGTTATCTGTCCTAGTCTTAAGTTATATCATAAGAAATATGAAGCTATGGCAAGCCTAGCAAGACAGTAGTGGAAAATATATGGCTTGAATTACTTTCGATTCAATGTCTTTAGTGATTGGAAAGATCTGTTCTTGTTAGTGATGCTTGTTTAGTCGTAGCTACAACAAATGAATCAATTAGGTTTTTGAGTGGCACAGTTAAATGTGCAGCTGATACAGTTTTACCATAAGATTTTGGGAAACCTTTGTGTATGAAATATGCTATGTTGTTTTGTCAAAAAGTTACACACCAAAGTTACAAAGACATTGTGACACTTTATAGCATAGCAACAATGGCAAAATAAAAAAGTGGTGTATAATATTTCAGAAAGAATGGCTAAGATATTAATAAAGACAGTTTTAATTACTTTTTATGACATTTTCACCACCTTAACACAGCTTAACTTAATCTAGTTTAAAGAAAACAAAAAAATTAAATTATATAAACACTCAAATTGAGACCATAATTAAGAATGTCAATAATAATTTTGATTTTTCTTTTTTCTTCTCCTTTCTTTATGTCATAATAGGAATATATATTAATATAAAAAAGTGTTCAAGTGAGAGGAGAAGAATGGAAGAAATTAATGGAGGAAGAGTGGTAGAAGAATAGAGGAGAATGGAGACATTTTACTAAACTGACCCGGCCACAGAATGGAGACAGTTGATTCATATAAGAGTTTATAGAAATAAAAATTATAATTATTATTATTACTATTCTTGCCTATGACATTCATGACAATATATTTAATATCTATTCATAACTGTCACGACTTCAAGCCTTCCAGTTTTATGCACTCTTCTCAGGAAATGTGAATAGGCTTCTAAAATCCCATTTAAGGAGAATTAATATGATAAAATTTTACTTTTTTCAGATTAGCAACTTTCTCGATGAGGATAGTCAGAACATCATTGTCATATTATATGTAATTTTGTGTAACAGTTGGCGACAGTGCGAAAAGAGTAGTGATGGGTGGCTCATGAGCGAGTCATTCAAATTGAACGACTCTTGAACGAAAGCTGTAAATGAACGATTCTCGCTTCGCGAGCGAGTCATTCACACCGCATCACACATCTGATACATTGACCACATTTTTACACACATTTCTATTATTATCTGTACAAAATAAACACATGCACGTCAGTTGTACATTTAAATCAAGAACTTAGATCGATGAAATTAAATAGGCCTATTACCCTAAATATTAGCCCCTACCACAAGGATGCATCAGGCCCCACTCCCCTTTTCCCCTGATCATTACTTTGTGTCCATGTGACATTTTACGGGAGACATCGTGCATTAGTTTGATGTTTCTTTACATCTCTTCTTTTCACTTATTAGTAAGTTTAATTCACTTTATTTAACCTCTGCCTACTCGCTTTGCGTTTTCGTTCGATGTTCAGTTTGATTTAGCTAGTCTTGGCTATCAGCACATCGCTTCTGCACTATTTACAACCGCTCTTCTTCACTGAGCTTATAGAATTGTTGTCATTCACGATTTTTTTCGCTCTCGTTCATTTGTTATAGAAAGAGTCAGGAGTTTTTGTCATTCACGACCCTTTTTTCACTTTCATTCATTCGTTCTGGAAAGTCATGAGTGTTTCTCATTCACGACTCTTCTGTCTTTCTTCGTTCGTTACTACGAAAAAAATCAACTAACGATGTTTACTATCGTTACTAGATTGCAGCACTGCCTACAGTATTTAACTATCTATTTTTCTTAGCATCAATAGACATAATTTTGTGGTTTAGACACTAAAGGCTATATACTAAGGTTAATTATTATACATAATGTGTGCAAGTAATACAATTAAAGAATCAAACGCAATAAGCTTTGGATAAATTACACATAAATCCTAATTCGTTCATAAGTTGAAAGGGAAGGGACAGATTTGCACCCTCAGAATGGGAATTGTGAGAACTAGTTAGCGCTGGCTCGCTTATCAAGTTAGGGAGGGAAAGGAGTGAAAGGCTTGGAAGAGCCTGCCATGCGGTGAGCGATATGACTCATATTAACGACTCTTTTGAGTGAGCAAGCTTATGTGAGCTAGCTCGCATCAACGAGCCGGTTAGACCCATCACTAGAAAAGAGAGAGAGATAATAGTTGAATATACCCTATCACGGGGATAAGGGTTAAGAGGAAGTACAACATTTTATGCAATCATTAGTTTAGTTTAATTTGTTCTGGACAGCAGTTGTGTTGCTTTTTTTTTTCTATGGTGGACTGCTTGAATTGAGGAGTTCTGGAACTTAACAATGAGTGTAGCCCGTAATAATGGACTTCCCACAAAAATGTAGTAATTGCATTTAGCTGTGGATTCACCTCAATTGATGTAAACAATTAAAAGCAAGCATTAGCATTATTAAAAGCATTTCTAAAAAGAACAAAACAATTAAATCAATGAACGTTATTTAAGTTGAGCTCTTTAACTCTAAAGGATATTATTTGCTCTGCAGCAAGGAAGTAGTTAAAGGAAATAAAGTAGATTGGATGGTAAATATAGGTAAAGTGTGAAATGTAGCCAATATGCACTTAATGGACAGCGTAGTTATATAACATATGAGACCACTGGTGTAGCTTAGTTTGATTGCACTCCCCCATTCTTCCCCCAGTGCTTTAAGACATTACAGCCCCTTTACCTCCCCCCCTCCTCCACTTAGCCCTCATGTTATCATGCCAAATCATTGTTAAAAAACTTTTTTTTTTTAATGCAGAGAGCTGTATTATTTATTTCATACATAAATAGTGTTTCAATATAATATTTACTCTATAGCATTAAGAACTCAAAAAGTTCACTCTAATGCTATCCTCTCATCTGCATCTAGGTCTTCCCAATGCTCTCTTCCTATTGGGTTTGCCAGTCAGTACTCTGAACAATGTTCTAGATTCTCCCATTCGAGCTGCATGTCCTGCCCACCATAATCTGCAAGACTTTATTATCCTAACAGTGTCTTGTGATGTGTACAGGGTATTTAACTTATCATTATGTAACCTATACTCCCCAGTAGTTTTTTTAGACCAAATAACTTCCCAAGTACCTTGTTTTTCAACATCCTAAACTTTTCATCATGTAAGGTCAGAGACCACTTGTCACACCCATAGATAACTGGTAAAATTGTTTTGTATATTTTGAGTTACACATTCCTTGAAAGCAGGTGAAATGTCAGCAATTTATTGGCCGAGTAATAGCATGCATTTCTCGACTATATTCTTTTCATAATTTCCAATCTCTAAATTACAATCCCTAACCGGTGTTCTCTGTGCCATCGTATACCTAGTCTTTTCAGCATTCACTTTTTAACCTAGTTCCTTACTAGACTCTAGTAAAATGTCTTCATTCCTTGCCACAGCTTCGTTACTATTACCCAATAAAGATAAATCATCTGAGTATCCTAATAGCTGCATTGTACCATTTAATGTCAACCCTTCCCTACTCTCTTGCATTATCCTAATAGCATATTCTAAGGATAGATTAAAAGGTAATGGGGAAAGTGCATATTATAATAGGTTAAATATGTAGAGTATTCTGTGCATAATTTGATTTATAAAATTCAATTTGTCATTATTTTTCTCTTAAGCTATATATGGTGTGGTTATGTTGATGATGGCGTTCAAATGTGTTTACTAAGTGGTTGTAAAATAAAAGTGATTGAAGTTTAGGGTACTTAATGGAAGCTAAGGTTAATTTAGCTTTATTAAATTCATAACATTGCTAATGAACATTAAAAACAAACACGAGCCTGAAAGACTGTCCTTATTGTAACTTGAATTAATATTAATTTTCCACCGAAAAATTTGGTAAATAATAATTTTCTGGCCGAATTTATGAAACATTTATTTTCCCACATCTTTTCCCTGAGTTTTGGATTCTGCCAAGGCCTAATTTCTACTCACTGCCTAGGCTAGTAGACCATTGGTGTCCTACACAATTCATACCACCTACAACCTCAATTATGTCTTAAAACATTTAAATTACTTCAAGATGGAACTTTGTTAAAAAAAGATCCTAATCATCTGCTTCTGGAAGATTTCAGCACGAGTCACAGTTAGTGCCCCTTCCTTCCCCCCTAGAGAGAAAAAAAATCTGGTATATTGAACAAACATGGTAAAGCTCCACATCCTCATCACACTCTTTCCAAAATCTGGATCAGAAAATCATGATTACAATTGTGATGTGTGTTCAACCAGGAAAGTTAAACAATTGTATGCATATATAAATGTGCTACACCCAATGGCAGTGGAACCTTATTTGTGTGATGGGGTTTAGAAAAAAGTTGAAAAAAAAAGTTCTAGAGTAAAAGAGGGGTTCAGGGACTCTACCACTCCTTGTCTGGAAACATTTTGAAAATTAGACTTCTCTCCAAGATATTTAGAGTGGTCATCCCCCAGAACATTTTTAAAATTTGTGTGCCCCTAAAAACTATTTAGAGCGGTCCTTGCCATTAAATTCCTAACAGAAGGCAAAATTCAAGCCCTTTTTCCATCCCTTTTTCTCCGATACACAAAATACAAGTATAATTCCCTATTATCCTGGTTTTCCCAATCAGTGGCCTGCATGTGTATACAGAGTAGCACATTGTGTATCATGAAAATTTCATAATTTCATGTAACATCTAACACAATTATTTTAAGTATCCTACCTGTAGTTCTAGAAGCTCCATGGCATATTTTTGTCTTTCCTCCTCCAGAGTGTTTTTGAGTGATTCCACCTCTGAAACCACCCGAAGCAATTTATCATCTCCCACAATTTCAGACATGAATAGTGAGCTCTGGTGAGCCAACACGTTCCTCTCCTTCTGAGCCTGCAACATTTTGGTGATCATTATAGCTCATACCCCTGAATTATTAAAGGACCTAATAAATTTTATAACCTAGTCTTAAAGACACAAGTTAAAATAGTATGAAATGAAGCAACAATTAAATTTAAAAAAATTAACATTTCTCTATTTAATGTCACATTTATTTCATGTTTATTTATGACAGGAAAGAGAATGAGAGTGTTGTCAGTGAGCCGAAAGTTAATGATAGGAACAAATAAAAGACGATTAGTAAAAAAAATAATCAAATGTAATTAAGGAAAACCCATTTTAAATTTTATTTCAAATTGTACGAAATGATGTACGAGAATGGTCGATGGTAGTGTAACCTTGTCTGCTTGTGTCTTCATCCTTAGAGCTGTATCCTTCTCCTGCTGACACTGTTCCCTGAGTGAACTCATCTCTACAGCCACTAGACGAGACACTCGGCTTAGGTTCTGTTTCATGGTCCTCAGCTCTTCCAGCTCACTCTCAGCTGCTTGTCTCAGTCTACGCTCCTCTTCCAGCTCAGATGTTAAGCTCAAAGTATGCTCCTGGGCCTCAAACTCTTGCAGGCGTGCCACATTCAACTCTGCTTGAAGGCGTGCCACTTCCTCACTCATATCTACATTATAGAAAAAAAGTTAGAGATTATTTTGGTACTTTATTTGCTGGCAACATATAATATTAGATTATTACAAAGAACTCAGATTGCTCTAAAAATAATTGGATGCAATTTTTAAGAGTTGAATTATAATATGTTGAAACAACTTTTTAATATTTTATGGATTTTTATTTCTTTTAAATGTAACTAAGAAAAACTAGCAGGCTAGTTCAGACACAGGACTCCTAAGTTTGAAAAGTGCAGGTTGCTAGTTGATAGCGGGTTGCTCAAATATTGCATACAATCTCACAAATACCTGTCCAGTCTAATTACTACTTCCTGAGGAAGATGCTACAATAGCATCGAAATATTGAAGTGTGTGTAAATATGTGTCAGTGTTGTTACTTTTACTTTTATTTGTGCTCTACCATTTTCCTAATATTCTATCATTTTATTTATCACTAAATGTTTTTGCTCAATGCACTTTTTTCATATATAAAATACCTCATTTTGAAATGCTTGAACTGCAAAAAAACTGTCACAATAGCGGGTTGAGAGAGAGCTCTCCTCGCTATTAAACACAGTGTAAGACAGGACTTGTCTGTCGAGTAAAACAATATAAAACAAGATGGACACCATCTCCCTCTTTGGTTGCAACCTTCCGAGAATGATTTTGATGAAATAAATCCACTATTGTAAACAATAAGTTTGCAAAAGTGAAAATATGATGGCTCTGGATGCTGCATGCTCTGTGTATATTTAAAAATAAGACTAAATAAACTCATTATTATTAGGATTGTGAAAACCTTTAAGCACACCCACCTTTTCTTTTAAAAATAAATGCGAAAATAAAATAGGACTACACTAAATTCGAATCGACAAATTATATTTTACTCAGATAAAATTAAAATATTAAACTTGAGTGGGGATCGCTCTCATGAACTCTAACATTATAGACAAGCACACTATCAAATGAGCTAAGGTAACTATTAAATAAAGAAGACATTTAAGTGATACTTCTATGATCTGCGCTAACTTAAAATACTAAATTTATTAGCAAACGAATAAAAGATGATTTCCTAATAAAGCCAAAGACTAAATTGTTTTACATGATGCATTAAATATAATTACTATAGTGTTTACTTTCATTTACATATCTCATGGTACTACAAATACACAAGGTAGGTGTGTGTGCATCCCCAAGGTCAGCCAAGGGAGGAGATGACATCAAAATCAAGTCTACAGACTAACAAACACACTAGTTTATGCCTCTAAAAGAAGCAAATTTACCATAGATGTACTACCAACTGCAAGCATTTTAAAATTATTGGTTTGATATATTTAATTCATCAGTTTCTGTCAACCTAAACAATAGTGACAAAAGGCATTAAGATTGGACTAAAATAAAATAAGATAGTATATTTCAGGTAATTACTGAATTCATACTATGAATGTTGTTTGTACAAAGCTCAAGTGGCATTTCATACAAATCCAATAGCAACTCTAGAGGGTAGAGGGGGGTTTTGTGGCCTCCTTCCTCCCTAGACCATAGATAATATTATTATCTTTTCATATGAAGTAAAACCTAAATGTAGAATGCATAATATAGGTTTTCCCTCTGGATGAATTTTAAGGCAGGATTGAATTTATATTTAAACGGTATACCTACTAAGTGTATAACCTGAACAGCTATTAAGATGCAGAACTAAAAAAGTTGGTATACCACTTTGTACATTAAAGTATCCCTAAAATTCCAAACTAAAAAAAAATTTTTTGATACATTGTTTACATGGTCATAGACAAATACAATTCAAATTAATACTGCCTTAATGTTTAAAGCATATCAAAATAATGGCACAAGAAAATAACTGACTAGTAGTTGCCATTCTTATGGTTAAGTTCACCTGGGACCGCACTTAGAAAGACTTCAGAGCCCCTTGTACCACATCCAATTTCATATAAGGGGTAACTTTGACTGGACTGGGATATAAGCTGAGAGTTACCAGAGCTGGTTAGTCAACATATTGAAGCAGTGTGTCATAGGTGTTACTAGCGCTTTTTGAGAAGGGGACAGGTTGGGAGGGGGGACAGAACGAACCTAGTTTTACTTGAACTTAGTAAAAGGGAAATATTTTGTATGAATAATAATGTATAACAGAATTAATCAGTTATGCATTGCTCCAAACATGGGTTTTAAATGTTCTGAATAAAATAATTCACTATATATTTACCTACCAAGAGTGTCCCATTTGAGAAGATTATTGCAGGGGAGCGGGTCCTAAACCCTTCCCCATACCCTTCGCTAACATTGTGTCATCTGTGCATAAGTTAATAGAGGTTTCGTTCACAGTATGGAGCTGATGATAAATTTTAATTTATTTCAAACGGTAATAATATCTTCTAATGGGATGGAAAAAATCATACACACTTTAATTTCTGTGAAATGTAGAAAATATAATAGGTTTACATATTTAAAAACTGTGATTTGTTCATTTATAAAGGGCAAACGTTATCAAAATAGTTCTAAAATAAGTAATATAAGTGATTTTTTAAACAAATATAATTTGTGTGATAAATTAGACTGATAATACATAACTCAACCAGGGAAAAGTATTAGTTTTCAGTACAAGTTTCGCACAAAGTTTTACCGGCCAGTCGTCAGATAGCTAGCTCAGTTCTGACATGCGTAGTAATGGTCTGAATCAGTCGCTTGCTCGCATCTATCTTGTATGATAGTAATTTATATTTTGTACAATGGTACGTTTGTTTCCCATCAGCTAAATCCTTTGGAATGTCATTGGTTTTCCAGTGTTGTCGGATTGAGAACTCAGTCGCTGGCTACACAACACCACACAAACTCCCATGAAAGTAGAAACATTTAAAAATTAGCTCTCTTTTGGTATGGCCTCTGGTTTGTGAAACAATGACTTGTGAGTTTTCACACTTTTTCAAAATTAGGGGTCCAGTTCTTTGTCATCAACTTTTTTTCCTATTTTCCTTAAAAAAAAAGTCAACCTATTTTGATTATAAATTTTTGAAAAATTACACCTGGACACAGGAATTGAACCCAAAAACCTTGGCTTAGCGCGCCAATGCTCTACCACTGAGATATCCAGGATTTGTTCATTCTGCGCTCAGGGTCATTCTGCACTCATAATTTACAAATATGATACTTTAGGCGGCTATATTTGTAACCTAAATATAATTTCGATTTCTCAAGCTTTGTTATTGATGTACAATTAATTGTACAAGTGTATGTTTTCTCCAATAAACTGTATGTTAAGATAATTGTTCATAATTTGAGAAAGTGTGGTGAGCGACATAAGTTCCCACCCTTGATTGTGTTGCGAAGACTGTCTAACTCATCTCCATCTGAGCTGTCAGGGCAGCCATCAACAAGGTCTACCATCCCACTGGGGCTTACTTGCAGAAACTTTTGTGTGAGAGCTACACTCCTGCGTTTAAGCTCTCTGTTTTGTTTGTACCACTGAAACACAAAGACATCAAACATAATTACTATTTAAAAAAACATCATGAACACGCCTGTGTATGATGATTAGAGAATTAATTTTTATGTAATTACATATTTTAATCCTGCCAATTATAAATATGAAAAGTGAAATGTCAGTGAATTAGGTTGCTTGGGGCTGTATTTTCAATTTTAATTTTATATGTTTTACTGAATTCTACATGTTTTCGAAGTTATTACATAAAATTACATATATTGCATGTTTTTTAATTGTGGTATTATTTTTATGACTTTCTTGGGAAAAATACTTTTAAATAGGTATGGGGCCTCGAATTCTTAAGTATAGTCAAAATTTGAGGATTCAAGACTCAGATCATTATTTATTTTTTCTGATTTTTAAAGTGAAATTTGTTTGATAGCACTAATACTCATAATAGGTGGTTCAAAACTAATTTATAATAATTATTGGATGAACTTAACAATCAGGCCCCAGACCAGTAATTTAACACTTAACTGAATGTATGAATGTTATAATGAATAAGAGAGCATGTTAACATTTATCTTCTATTTGTATTTTCTATTATTTCATAATATTTATATATCCTCTTGTTAATAATGTTTTTCCAAGATTAGGATTCAGGATTCGAAAGTAAGGTGAAGATTCAGATTCTTAAAAGAGTGTATTTTCAGGCAACCGGTACATTCATAATGGAATGTATCCAGAGAAGGTATGACAGTGAGCAAAGTCCAAGTCAAGTATGCTTGCTAGAGAGAGGAATACAATTGCTGTAATGTAGCTTTGTATCTGATGTTTTTTGTGTTGTGAAGGGGAGAGAATGTGACGTTGCCAGATAGTGGCGTCAGCAGGACAACTTTCGCACAAAGTATCAGTTTGTAAACACAAGTCAACAGGTTGTAAAAACAATAATTCTTGGATATGATGAGCTCATTGATCGTTTTTCTTTGGCCGAGAGAAGAAATTGATATAAAGTTGAAATGGAAAAAGCAAATGAAGAAAACAGCACCCAAAATCAATCAAGGAAATGTAATTTGAAATCTGCAACAGTAATACGGTGCATAGAACGGTAGGCCTATTTTGAAAAGCAAACAAGACCAACCATGTATATATCTGTAAGTGTAGTATTAATACCGGTTAGTATGTCAAGACAATGTCAAACAATTTTAGCCTCAGCCGAAAAAAAAACCTCTAGGAAACTGCCTTAAAAAATCTGGAGTGGTCTGATGTTCACTTGTTTTCAAAGAGCTGGTAATGGTGGAGGTTTCATTGAAAGTTTGTATTGTTTGTATGATTATTCTGTGTTATATTTTCACATTACATATTTTAATAAATATTTTGATTGATTTTGCTACATATTTACATACATATTTTGTAGGTACAGTTGAATAGTTTGCTTACTGCTTCCAATACACTGTGAAGACACCTCTGTATGATAAAATAATACACCATGAAAACAACTGTGTATGATGAGACAACACTGCTTGCTTACTGCTTCCAATACACCATGAAAACAACTGTGTATGATGAAACAACACTGCCTGTTTACTGCTTCCCATACTGTTAGGAACACAATACATTTACCACCGGGCTTCCTATTACACTACCATTGTCTCTATAAAATATAATTTTACACATTTTGTCTTGTTTTCTGTTAAACCGACGCGATCACAGATACTATATAAAAAACATTTCATAACCAGTAACACCATGACATAACTTTGTCACCATAGAGCATATTCAGCAACTTAACAATCATTATCAAACGTAAACAAAGCAAATAGGATGCGTTAACTACCCAACATCCTCCTACCTGAGTTGCAGAAGGCAACTCATAAAAATGTCACAATGTTCAAAGGTCCAACTTTTCCGGTGCTCTCACTGTACATTCATATTGAGTAGTAAGTTCTTCTATTTCTGCAACAATAGAAACAGGTTCTCCCACCGTAGTCACTGGTTGGTGAGGCGTCAGGCGAAGGGCTTCTGGAGAAGACACCTCCAATGGGTAGAGTCTTTGAACTGGTCTCAACAGCTACTAATTAGCCGTCTTCAGTCGGACAACACCATCTGGACCAGGAAGAATTTCTAAGACCTGACCTAATGGCCAGGCCAGCCGCTTGCTGTTGTCACTTCCAATCAGCATGACGTCTCTGACAGAAATAGGTTGATTGTCTTTCCTGGATTCCCCTTGCTGTACAAGTTGACCCAAATATTCTGATCTGAATCTTCTTCTCAGCATTTAACGCAACTGCTGCTGATACCTGTGTGTTTTGGTGAGATTAACTTTATCTAAAGTGTCTAGGTCAGGTACTCCCACCATGTGAACTTCTTGTAGAAAAATTAAAGGAGTTAATGCTACCATATCATCAGCTTTTTCAGACATGTAAGTGATAGGTCAGGAATTTATAACCGCTTCGGCATCACACAAAATGGTGGACATGTCTTCGTATTTCAAGTCAGCTCACCCCAAAACTTTCCTCAACAGTTTTTTTAACCATTTGTATAACTCTTTCCCACCAACCACTTCATCAAGGGTTAAATTTTCACTCAATTTTCCTTGCTATATTGTAACTTAAAATACATTCCCAATCAACCTCTCTAAGGGCATTTGCAGCTCCATAGAAATTAGTCCCATTATCAGAGTACACTATGGAGGGTCTACCACGGTGAGCTACAAAAGTCTCAAAGCTTGCAGGAAGGCTGATGTGGAAATAGATGTTATTAGCTCGAAATGCACAGCTCTATAAATAGCACATGTGAAAACAAAGATCCTTGCTTTAACTTCACCTTTTAGGTAGAGAGGTCCAATCAGATCAATTCCTGTGATTTCAAAAACTACTGCATCTCGTACTTTGTTTGCTGGAAGAGGAGCAGTTTCCATGTTCACACTCTTCCCAATGGGCCTTCGAAATATTACACAGGTAGAAATGACTGATCTGACAGTTTTTCTTGAACTCGGTATCCAATACCTTTCTCTTAGTATGCTTAACAACATATTTGTTCCAGCATGAGAATTTTTCTTGTGCTCTATAAGAATAAGTCATTTTACAACGGGGTGATTCGAGGGCAATACCATGGGCATAAGAAAATCATCTTTATTTTGATGAAATACTATCTTGGCCTTTAGCCTAATGAGACCCTCCTCATCTTTGTAAGTTTTCAACGTACTAAGCCTCTCACATGATTGATCCCTGAAATATTCTTCTTGTACGAGTTTTATGATCTTCTTTACTGCACTTTTTAATTCCTAGTAAGATAATTCACTCACTTCTCTTAGATCCTTTGTTTGACAGCAATTGTGGAAAAATCTAATGATCCATGCTACCATGCGCAATATTTTATCATAACACGCAAAGAAACGGTAATACCACTTACATCCATGGTACCGACACTTTTCTGGCTATCTTCCTTTTCGTAAGATCCACACCATTCACAAATATCTTGCTGAGCCAGCAAGCATTGCGTTGTTAGAAGATGACCCTTTCTGTTTTCTTGAGAAATACAGTCCTCTAGATAACTAACACTCCCACAAGGCCATTGGTCAAAGGGTACCCTCAGCCACTCAGGTCCCTCCCACCATCTTGCTGCTGTTAGCTCTCCTGCTGTACATCCTCTTGAAGGAAGGTCTGATGGATTAGCTTCCCCTGGCACGTGTCTCCAGGACGCCATCTTAGTCAATCTTCTTAATTCTTGAACACGGTTGTTAACAAAGACTTTCCAAGGCCCCTCTTGTTGAATCCAAGCTGATACCATGCTTGAATCCATCCAGTAGTATATCTTGACTTCTCCCCAACAAAGTCCATATATAACTGAAGTAGTTAACCTCGCCCCCATTGATGCTGCAAATAATTCTAGGCGTGGAATCGAAATACTTCTCAAAGGTGCTACTCTTGACCTTGCTGCTAAGAGGTGTACCTCAACCACTTTGTTAGTTACTATTCAGATAAAAAAAGCGGTGGCATAAGCTAATAAGCTGGCATCACAGAATGTGTGAACATTAATGTCTTTCTTACTCTTTAAAGAACATCGAAACCATTGAGTCACTTTCACATCCTTCAACAAAGGTAAGCTTTCATACCAATGCAGAAATTCATCTTTAGAGGCAGCGGCAACTTCTGTGCCCCAGGAAATTCCAGGGTTTCAAGTTCTTTGCAACAATATTTTAGGGTACAGTAAAACTGGACAAACTACTCCAATTGGATCAAACACTTTAGGTGCCAAAGACAAAATAGTTAGCTTAGTGACCACCTTAATGTTGATATTCTTTAGCAAGTCTAAATTTAGACCAAGTGTATTACTATTTCATTCCCATAACAATCCCAACACTGGTGACTCTGCTGAATAAGCACTGTCCCCTGTGTATTGACAACCTCTAAGATTAAAGTTCCTATCTTTCATTACATAACAAGCCTCACTTATGGACTGTTTTAGCTCCTGTTCACTATCCAGGCTAACAACGACATTATCCACATTCAAAATATTCAGTAACCAATTCATCATTGGTGAAGTGTACTTCGAAACTGTCATGGCTTGTTGTACGTGATAGTCAAGCACTGCGCCTAACAAAATAGGACTGCATTTTAATCCAAAAACCACTCTTTTATGTCAAAACATTTTCACTCCGTTTTCTTCTTCAGGATCCCATCAAAAGAATCGTAAAAGATCTCTATCTTTCTGACACACACACTAATCTGGAGTAAAGCCTTCTTGATGTTAGCAATAACCTCATATTTTCTCTCTCGAAACATTAGAAGAATAGCCGATATGAGTTAAATGAGGTTTGGTTCATCTTCTAAACACTGATTAAATGATAGTGAACAACCCTTTCTTGCTGAGGCATCAAATTCTGGATGTATATGGGTAGTACTGCCCTCTTTTACTACGGGTCGGTGTGGTAAATAGTGCCCGTCATTATCAACTTCTTCCAACAGGACCACTTCTACAATACCTAGGCCCATCCATCTTTTAATACTTCATCAAAGACTGTATATAGATTTCCAGAATAAAGCTTCTTTGTAGTTGTTTCCAACCTCTTCATAGCTAAATGTTGGTTTGTAGTGAGTGGGATATGATCTTCCGCTTTAGGTAGTTGGACCTCGTAATGATCCTCATCGTTTATAGTTAATATCTTCTGAAAATTTAACTTCACCTGCAGTACTCGTTCCTCCTTAGACTTTCTTTCAATGTGATCGATGATGCCAAGCATGTCCAAATTACACAGGTCTGCAACAGATACCTCCTTCACAAACAGGGATGTTACTACTGCTGCCATAGTTTCTTCAGCCTGCTGTACTGGAACTCTTCCCATCAAGGTCCACCCTAGAAGAGTTTCCGCAGCAACTAATCCACATGATAGCACCTTCCGATTCCCAGTCAAGAGTTTTCCTGCAATATCTGCTCCAATCATGACCTCCATCGGTCCTGGGTGCTCCTCGCTGTCAGATATCATTATGTTCATCTGGTGTAACTTCTCCATCCAAGGTCCTTTCCTCACTGACGAGATTTCACCACAGATTACATTTTGGTCTAGAGCCTCAAAATTGCAGGCAAAAGATCCATCTAGACTTGCCATACGTACCTTGTAGCAACCATGATTCTTTCGTTCAGTTTTCATCCCCCCCAAAAGAGAATGTGCGATTGTTTCTTGTCGTATTGACACATAATCTAATTTTGAAGCAGTTTCTCTCAGAATATAAGATCTTTGTGAACCTGTGTCTACCAAAACACGAACACGATAACATATTTCAGATCCTTTAATATTCCCTGATAAGAGTTTGTAAGAACACTTTAGGACAACTTGTTAAATTGGTTAAAGTGGTTCCTGGCCGTCTTCTTTCACCACCTCCCCATTCCTCTTAAGCTTGTATGTCCCTTCTCTCCGTAACTCCGGACACATCAACGCACTGTGCTTCTTTTGGCAAAGCCAACATTTCATGTAAATTCTGTAATTCTTGACACAGGGTCTAGTCTTCAAACATGCGAAGCAACAACCCCTTGCCTTAAGAACCCTACGTTTTCCTTGCTTTTAGACAGTCAGCACTCATATGTAGACCATTACAAAATACTTAATTTCCCTCTTTAGTACAACTTGTGGACAACAACCCAGCTTTTGTAGGTATCTGCTCTTCTAATAAACAATTCTGCTATATCTTAGATTTACAATCATCATTTTTTAGTCCAACTCTCGCCATGGCAAGACTAATCCTTTCTTCTGACACCACCTTTGACCTCAAGAACAACATAATGCTGTCAGGGCGTTATTGAGGTTCACCCCCATGCACACATTTAGGACTTCGCTGTCAAGCTCTTAAAATATCTTCAGGCATTCAGGACTCTACCAAAGGATAGAATATCACTGCACACTTATCTGTAGTAGTACCAAAGGTTTCAAGCGCTCTGATGTGCGATTCTAAGCTGTCATGAGGAGTAGACACTGACGTGGATGCATTATGTTTTTAAGCATTTTGAAGAACCAACTTCAACAATTCTCTTACGTATACTTCCACTAACAATTATTCTCTTCCAAAACAAGACTTGAGACTGCTTACTGCCTTCATATTTGGCGGAAAGCTCTCAACAACCTCTCTTGCTTGTGAGCCTTTCACCGTAGCTTGAATAAGGTATTGAAACTTGCCAGCTGGTAGAATATCCAGATTTTGATCAATCTTCTCAAACTGACACCAAAACTGTATTCAATTTTTAATATTCCCACCAAACTACCTAAGCTCTAGCTTTGGTGACTTAAACTTTCTCTTACTATTAAAATTGACACATCCTGAATCCACCTAACAAAATTCTTGAGAAGCTTCCAACAACTCACGAACACCGACTTGTATCTCCAAGAATTTCTATAGATATTCATCCACCATCTTCATTTTTTTATCCAAATCCTCACTTCCGGCGTCGAGTTTCATGTCCAATATTTTATGATCCGGGTCTATTAATTCTTCATTTTTCCTCTCCAGCAGAGAAAATAATGCTTGAATTTTCCTTTTATCTAGTTCCAAAATATTAATCTCTTCTTGAATATCATTCAATGTTCTGGTAAACGCCGTCCGCATAATTGTTCTTAACTTCACAACACGTCCCATGATGCTCGCCGTTTCTCTATGGTTATGGAAATATCAATGGTTCAAAACAGTTATAGAAAGTGTGTCCTGTCACAGTCACCCCTTATGTTAGGAACACAATACATATACCACCGATATTTGAGGGTTCCACTATTATTTGCTTCCTATTACACTACCATTGTCTCTACAAAATATAATTTTACACATTTTGTCTTGTTTTCTATTAAACTGATGGGGTCACAGATATCATATCAAAAACATTTCATAACCAGCAACACTATGACATAACTTTGTCACCATAGAGCATATTCAGCAACTTAAAAATCATTATCAAAGGTAAACAAAGCAAATAGGATGTGTTAACTACCCAACACATACATCGAGACACCTGTGTGTGATGAGAAGTCCAAGTTGGACAAATTCACAAAATTCAACCTGCATGTAGTAAAAATAGTCACAACAGATAGATTAATGAAAAATATATGGGATTTACAATATTATAAAATTTTACACTGCTTAGAGATTACAATATATGTATTTATATTAATATTATTTATAAAGTACCTAAATGTTAATTCTTTACTGAGTGGTAGAAAACTTGAAATTTATATTTTACAGACCTATGTTATAACATTAAGTTAAATGCCTTTGAAATATGAGTCTTAATCTAATGACTTATCTAATATAAATCATATATTAAAAAAAACTCCTTGAATATTATGTTTGCAACCAACATACTATTTGAAAATCCTAATGCTAACACGTAAGCTTGTAAGGTAATGCACGGTTGAATTTATGATTTATACTGAGAGGTTATTCAAGATTGTTTAGACACATTAAAGAGGGAATATACTTATTATGAAACAAAGTTAAATCGATTTTCTGATCCATAGAGATAAAAAAATAGTTTATTTGCTTATGTGCTAAGACTGAGCAAATAAACTATCATAAATTAACAAAGTGAAGTTATTGTAGTAGGTTATTAAATCTATTACCTACTTGGAGAAAAGGCTATTTTACAGACATACTAGAGCCAATAATATGTTACAATATTATTGTAGCATTGATATTTGATCATAATATACATAGATAATTTATCTGTCATCAGAATGAACACTACGATCCATTCTAACTTAACTGAGGGAAAGTTTTTTTTTTTGCTTAGCACTGTGTCTTACTACCCGTTTGGGTTATATGGTTATGTACTAATCACACTAGTGGTTTTAGGGATTAGGAAGGTTATATTAATAGGAAGTATACCCGCATTTACGTGGAGGGAGAGTGGAGAACCATTTTGGGAAAACTACCCTCAGTACATATGACCAAGATTCGAACCACAACCTCATCATCGGCAGTCTTGCCTAATACAAGAGTAGTGCATTAGACCATGGTGCCACCGAAACGGGTTAGTTTTTATTACATATAATAATTGCCATAGGTGCTACTGGAACATACTTATTTAAATTTATATTAAGGTTGAATGTTCTCTGTGTTGTTGTTTGTTAAATTAATATGAATAGGTTCTCGATTCATTCAAACCTTACTCACATGTTAATTAATGAGCCAATAAACTATTTTATTTCACATTTGTGGTGTTTGTTAGCGAGTTATAAGATTATCATTCTAATGTAGATTCTAAGTATACTAGAATCCAGTTCCTTTGAATCACCATTACTGAAATTCTATTATATTCTAAGCACACTTATGACTAATACAACAGCAAACTGTATTTATGTATTAACTGAAACACTCATGTACAATCATGTTCCATAAAATACACTATAATATTGGTGTAGTTGCTGTTAAAAGGTAGACTATGAAACATGCTCATAGTTGAAAGTAGTCTGAATCAACTGCACATATTGACAAGAGATAAGTCGGTCACCTGATGCCTGAGTCATCATAGATATTTAAACCACCTTTTGAGATCAATTAAATAGCACACGAGAAATATTTTTTTATTTTTTAAAAACAAATTGTAGGTCTTATTCTATTAGTTTGTAACACAAATTCACATCTTATTCCTGATAGAGTATAATATAAATATGTGTTATGTTATTTCCTCAACATATTGTGCATGTATAATTTTTGATGTCCCTAACAGTGAAAGATTATCAAAATTACAAACTATGAGAAGTGGATATACTCCCATCAAACTAGGACAAATGAGTTTCTAATGTAGATATGTTTATTTATTTTATAAATACTTTGGTTTCGTGAAACATACTGTCATTCAAACTAGTTTTAGAGCTAGCCCCTCGACTAGTGTATGTCTTACAGGAATGTTATGAGGAAGTGAAAGAGTATGGAATGAAATTTAGCTTGGAAAAAGAGTGAGGTGATGGTAATAACAAGGAAAAAGCCTACTAACAGTATACAGTTGGATGGCGTAGAGCTTAGAAAAGTACAGATCGTAAAATATCTTGGATGCGTGATTGAGGTGAAGTGTGGGAGAAAAGAGGATTTAATATGAAGAGCGCGGCAGGTAAAGTTATTATATAGGTGTGTAAGAGACCTGCTATGGAGAATAAAGTGCCGTTAAAGTGTAAAGAAGTGCTGTAGAGTGTAATGTGTATCTATTGTCACACATGCAGCAGAAATGTGGACAGTGAATGTAAGAGAGATTAGGAAAGTGGAGGCCATGGGAATGAAGTTATCTGGGAACGAGGAGTACAGGGAATACATGAGATAGTAGAAGAAGCAAGACTAAGATGGTATGGGCATGTTAATGAGGATGGAAAAAGAGAGGATGCCAAAAAGAATGATGGAGATGAAGTATGTAGGAAAAATACCACAAAGTAGACTAAGAAAGAGATGGGAGCAGATAACAAAAAATGTGCAGGTGAGAAGAAAGTAATGAAAACATGTAAAGGAGTATGAATGGTGGAAGGAAAGATGAAGATGGAGGAATTTGACCAAACCAGCCACAGGATGCAAACATAATGATGATAATGATAATGATCACAAGTATTGTACTACATTAAATAATAATCAAATAGCTGAAGCTATTATTTATGCTTTTTTAGTGAGGAATTCTCCATCTAGATATAATATTATGAAAATTGAAAAATGACACCTGAACAAGGGAATTGAACCCAGAACCTTTGGCTTAGTACGCCATTGCTCTAACCACTGAGCTATCCAGGAATCGACCCATGCCCAGGGTCATTAAATTAAAATTACACATTTGTAGCCGACGATTTCCGCACGTTCATCATAGACTCTACCATAAAATATGAGTGAAGAATGACCCTTGGCACGGGAAGAATCCTGGATAGCTCAGTGGTTAGAGCATTGGTGTACTAAGCCAAAGGTTCTGGGTTCAATTCCCGTGTCCAGGTGTCATTTTTCCATTTTCAGAACTACTTTATATAAGTCATGTAAAACCACATGAAATTTTAAGCAAGAAGTAGAGAAATATGTTCTAACCTGAGAAGCTGAATCCATAGCTCCTTGCATCACTATCTGGTCCACATCATACTTGTTTTTCAGAAGGTCATATTCTTTGTACATAGCTTCCGACACTGACAACAAAACATACTAATTCTATTAGTAAATACACCCTACTACATAGTATACAACACTAGCATAAGTCATTTCAGATAGTCAGGTATGTAGTATCATTTGTATATAGTTTACACGATGCTAAGTTGTGTTTATAATTCTATTCAACCTTAATTACAGACATATTTTTGTTGATATAAAAATCTTCGAAATAAATCAACTATTTACTTGGAAATTGATTTCAAATAGAGAAAAATAAAATGGTAGTTTTTTGTAAGTTTATTTTAAACTATAACCAAATAGGCAACAAACTTTAAAAACTGTGCAAATGTACATATATTTCCTTTAAATTTAACCTTCCTCATTCTTACCCCACCAATGTAAATAAATGGAAAGCTCAAACAAAGAGGGGAGGGGGAGGAGGAGAATTACAGTTCACTGCTATTAAAACAACATTGTGTAGTGAAAACTATTCAAAATATTATAATGGTGCACTACTGTAAGCTACAAATGAACATCATTAACTTGGTAATGAATAATACTTCTGAGTGGTCAAATAAGAGAATTAAAAGAAAAAAAATTGACTTATATGTTGCTACTTACTAGCTACCTTTAAAACCTTGGCTTATTTAGTTGACCACAGTAGAACCCCGCCTATCAGGACTAATTAGGACACATGTTAGTCTGTATAATTGAAAATCTGAATGATTATATTATGGAAAGAAAAAAAGGATTTCACATAAAAATACTTTATCGAAAATAAATAATAAATCTTCAAACTTCTTAAAAGCAATTACATAACATATTTAAAATTTTGAAACGTTAGGGAAAAGTTATTAAAAAAATTATTTTTTGTTTGCAAATCCATTTTCAATAACATTCGGCATAAACTTTTTTTTTCATTGCAGTTAAATCTCGCATCCGTTCAGTTGCAGGAGCTGTATATTGCCAGATTCCTTTTGCCTGTCAAGCTATTTGAATGCAGTGTCCAGGGCTTGAAGGGCTTTTGCATGAGATGATCCAAAATCTTTCTCTGTGACTTCATTTTCTTCCTCTTTATCATTTCCAAGTACTAAATCATTTATCTTTACATCCATAAAAATCTGACAGCCTTGATCAACGACTTCACCATTTAGCCACTATGTCATATTTCTTCATGGCAGTTGTCACAGATTTTAAGATGGTTCAGTGTCTCTCTTAATTCAAGAATTTTTTTTTCTTCTCATTTAGATCATTTTCATACGCCATATTTTATTCCATACTCTTTTTAATGATTTACTTTTTATGGAATTTCACATTTTCACTAGCATGTAAATTTATAATAACAGTATTTAAAATTTATTTGCTTAAAAAAAAGTCAAAACTGCTTCTATGTCCCCATCATCTGCTGACAGAAGTCGACATAAGAGTTGCTTCCTGTAATGTTGCTACAATGGTTTAGTTACACTTTGATCCATAGGTTGTATGATAGATGTTACATTGGGAGGCAAAAACTTCACTACAAACATTCCATTTTCCCTTTCCAATTCCACTTAAGGTTGTGATGGTGCATTATTTAACAAAAGCAGGACCATTCCTTACTTCCCAATTTGTTCTTGGAATTTTTTTACTTTGGGAATGAATGTTTGGTTGTACCAATCTAGAAAGATGTTAGTATTCATCCACACCTTCTTTTGATTTGTGTAGCTTAAAGGATTCTATGTTTTTGAAGCATCAGGTTTTTTTTTACTTTTTACTTGTGGCTGTCATTTGCAATAGCACAAACCATAACTTTAGCCTGATCCTTGCTGACTTTGTATGAGTACTTGTGCTATGATGCTAATGATTTAGATGGTGACGATTAACCATTTAGGCCAGTTTCATCCATGTTATACACAAAATCTAAATTGTAATCACTTTATTCAAGCATATTTTAAAAAAAATTGTCGCTGAAAGGGTCTACAGCTTGTACATCAACAGATATTTTTTACGAGTGAATCTCCAGCTCTCAAATTCCAAGATGTGATCTAAGCCCAGCCAACCACACATAACTGGCTACAAAAAAACGTGTTACTGCCAAGTATTTTATTAAAATTCAAAGCTTTTTCGCATGATAAGGACCTGGTATTGGTTGTCCATATGATCATTTCTGAATAAACTAAGAGAACAGTGTTGTACAAAACTTCATGTTAGAACCTTATCAAGGTCAATTTCATTTTATTTTAACTTACATATATACCATGTAGTCAACATGGCCCTTTTTTTGACCACTCAAGATTTTGGCCTTTGTTAGTGATAATTTTTATCATATTTTAAAGAAATCTAAAATTTAAAATTACAATATAATTATTTGTTCTGATTTTAACTTAGAAAATAAAATTAAATAATTTTATTGTTGTTGTTGTTGTCATTGCCACTGTTGACCTGTTATTGACCTTTTAGGGTCACGATCCGATCCGATCCGATCGATTCTGCCTGTCGCTAAAAGTGCCCCGATCCGATCTGATCGGCTCCGCCTATTACCGTTTTAAAAGTGCCAGAGCTGATAAGGTCAGCTCTCAAGATTTGCACTAGTTCTTGCATTACCTGATAGTGTGTGTAGTAGTGTCACATATCACTGGAGAGAGAACATTTCCTTCTATTATTTTATAGAAGGTTGGCAGCAAAAATCAACCGTAAGTAGTTATTGAAACTGGGGGTTTAGTACAATTACACTGGCGGACGGTGTGCTAAGTGCAACACCAGTTTATATACGAGCTGCATGGAAAAAAATAAGTGTAGCTAACATTCATACTGATGTAAATAGTTTTGTAAACAGTTTTTAAATGTCTGGGTTAAATTATTCTGTGTTTAGAAAAATTTACTATCTAGATTTTCATGTTATGTTATGTGAATGAAAAGATTGCTTTACCAATGTAAGTAAATAGTCATAATAACTTTATAAAGTTAAATAATATGTAAAAAAAGTATATGAATTTATTCACTATAAAAGGTTTTTGGAAAAACGCATTCATTATGTGTAGGCCTAAATATTTATTCATGAGGTAAGCGATATAATAAATCTTGCTGTAAGGTAAGCAATAACAGCCCAAAAATATCTATTGTAAGATATCAAATAAAAATTCCTGTTATTCCTATTTATAATAATTTATAGTCAAAACTTTATTTTCTTGCATAAAACTAAATGCACTACAACAAAATAATAGTGAAATGTATATATAATATTTAAAAAAATATTAATTAGCCTTAGTTGTGAAAAATTTAAAAAAAATAAAATTTAGAGATTAAATAATTTTAATTAAATTGTATTAATTTATTATTATTAAGGAACAGTACATGCAAATTAAAATGATAGAAAAATAAAAATAATCACTTCATATATAAAGGTGTGGCGAATTTTCTTGCAAACCCTTATGAGGAAATAGCTGTGGAATTCTTTGCACACAAAACCTGCCTCTGGCACTTTTCGTGCACAAATTCTGGAATAGGCGTGGCACTAAAAGGGTTAAGGTTTAATGTTGGTGAATGAGCCTTGGTTCTCAACTCCTTTTCTGGAAGCACTGACCCAAACCCAAATTGTATCTGAAGCTAATAAACCAAATTGTGACATTATTTCAGGGACTAATCTGACAATATCGAGCCCCAATAGTACTGTCATGTCTATGAACACACATAAAACAACGTTATAATTACCTTTCCTGAGCTGATCCAGTTTGTTTTGCTTATCATTGAGTTGTTTAAGCACTGTGTTGTATTCGTTATGCAACAGTTGGTAGCGCCGTTGAAGATCATTCTGGTCTCGATCACCTGCACCAACATACACATACACACTCATTAAAGTTCTAACTAAAGGGTTAGATTATAAACAACTTAAACACACTAAAATTAGCATCAGAGCTATTAGGTATATTAGCTCATATATCAATTAGTGAGAGAGCTATTAGGGGCTATACTAGCTAATACATCAATTTGTGAGAGAGTGATTAGGGCCTACACTAGCTTATACATCAATTTGTGAGAGAGTGATTAGGGCCTACACTAGCTTAATACATCAATTTGTGAGAGAGCTATTAAGGGTTTCACTAGCTAATACATCAATTAGTGAGAGAGCTATTAGGGGCTAGACTAGCTCATACATTAATATGTGTGAGATTAATTAAAAAAGAAAACTTTAAATATTAAAATAATAATAACTTGATGTTTTGTTTAAACAACTCCACATTAAGTAGTCAAGAAATGAGTTGATAATTTGATATTAGAAACAACTAGAGAATATTAAAGTTTACAATACATAAAGGCATGAAGACAATAAGATGAAAGAGTATTATTTGAAATTAATGATTGAAAATAGATAACAATTAACATTTTAAAATTTAAAGTATAAAGTTAGGATTTTATGAACAATCTTAAGTTGATGAATAAGTTTAAAAAATAAAAGTTACTAACTAATAATTAACAAATAATGCAAGTGTTTCTTGTAATATGTAATCATTCAGAACATCTACTTCTAACTTTTAAGACCTGAATATGGTGTGAAACACTGAAACATGTCGTTATAAGACATGATGACAGTCATCTATAACACTAAGGAGACAGGATCAACTAAAACCTCAAATAAGGAACAGACACTTTATATTTTCAATTTTTTGTCATTTTGTTACATACAACTTAATATCATACCAACTATCTCCAAAACTTATACCTATTACTGAATAGATTTAAAATCCTATATTATTAGTTCAAGAATATAAAACATACACCTTTATTGACTATTTTAACATTTAATATAAGTGTAACTACACATTTGTTATAGTATAACTCTAAGAAAAAGTATGTTAATACATTTGCATTAGTTATTATTATTTATATTTCCATTCCCTATGTTGATGGTCATTGCATAGCAATCCTTGATAGGAAATTGCATGTATTTAAACTGGAAGGGCACATCTGATGGAATCATGGGTATTCTTGGTATCACGACCCATCTTCCTGTAGTGCAACCTGTTATGACTAGAGATAGGGTAAAATAGCATTAATTTTCAGTTTTTTTTAGCATTAATTATTGGAAATTTAGCATTTTGTGGCATAATTTAGCATTTTGTAGCAAAATAGGTAAAAATGTTTTTCGTCTATGTTTTTAGGGCCTATACAAAGGATTTATGATAAAATTTATGTATGCATTAATACGAAGGGTATCGTAAATAGTTGGTGTCGTTGAATCAGTTAAAACAAATGTGCAGGTCAAAGATAGTAAATATTGGCAAATAAAATAGTGTGGTAACAAAAATGACTCAAGTGTGCATATTTTAAATACAAGTGTATCAAATCACACAAACGTGAAAGTCAAAAATAGTTAATATATATACACAAAATGTGGCGATTAGCCGGATGGGCTGTGGATGGCACATGATGCAAGTAAAACCCGAGCTGAAGCACACAGACGAGTGAAACTCAATGATTTTTTAATCACTTATTTCCGCTGAAAAACATAGTT
>CABFWO010002950.1:0-94062 GCA_902155825.1 Timema genevievae
GGGATACAATTCCAGTTTTTGTGGGTATAATTCAGGTGGATACAATTCCAGTTTTTCACAAAATAAGTTTATTCCAAAACGGTCGGAAAGGATACCTTTCCGAGGGGATACAATTCCAGTTTTTGTGGGTATAATTCATGTGGATACAATTCCAGTTTTTCACAAAAGCAGCTTATTACAAAACTGTCGGAATGGATACCTTTCCGAAGGGATACAATTCCAGTTTTTGTGGGTATAATTCAGATGGATACAATTACAGTTT
Source organism: Timema genevievae (assembly GCA_902155825.1). Taxonomy (NCBI): domain Eukaryota; kingdom Metazoa; phylum Arthropoda; class Insecta; order Phasmatodea; family Timematidae; genus Timema; species Timema genevievae. Next base: position 263 of record CABFWO010002950.1, read on the forward strand.
TTCACAAAAGAAGTTTATTACAAAACTATCGGAAAGGATACCTTTCCGAGGGGATACAATTCAGCTCCCCCTAAAAATTCATAACGATCTCGACATCGAGATTTTTCATGATTGCAATACTTTCTCTTGATATGTAAAAGTAAAAGAGAAATATATAAAAAAAATTAAAACACGACATTTTATACCAATTATTTGATTCGATTATTAAATAATCTTTATAAAGGTAATCGATCAACTCGATCAATCGCAATTCTATTACTGGGTAAAATAATCGATCAGTAACATCAGGATAATCGACTAATCGATTATAATCGCCCATCCCTATGATGTGGCATTCTAAAATGTCAAATGGAAGAAAGAGTCTATCTTAATTCATTCATTAGTTGAAAGTTAATATTTACAAAATGATGTGTATTATTATTTGTTTATTTTTTGTTAACTTGACGTATATTACATTTTGTAGTTCTGTATCTGTTAACGAATCTATTAACGATATAAAAATCAACGAGAATTTTCTGTCCAACCAAAAATATCATCATTATCAGGAACTCACCGATTTGTTTCAAAATTTGGTTTTAAGATATCCAAACTTAGCAAGATTACACTCAATTGGAAAGTCTTCTGAAAACAGAGATTTACTGGTTTTGGAGATAAGTGAAAATGTTTCCAATCGTAAGATAGCTGAACCCATGATGAAATTTGTTGCCAACATGCACGGGGATGAAACGGTTGGTCGTCAATTGATGGTTTTCTTAGCGCAGTATTTACTTCAGAACTATGGAACAGATAAAAGAGTGACAACAATTGTCAACAACACGGATATATTTATTATGCCCTCAATGAATCCAGATGGCTTTGAAGAATCTTGGGTAAGTGGGCTTGCATTGGTGCCAGACCTAATATTTCTTGGGAATTGGAGGGAGGGAGGGTATCCCATGTATATTCAAACACGTTTAAAATTATATTAAATCATTGTTTAACTAATAGATTTTAACAATAATGGGTAATTTATATTTTTCAAGAATACTTGTAAACCGGGAAAAATAAACACCTTCTACCAAGAGGTTGGCAATTTTGAGGGGGTCTATTGAGTCTTGAACCGTTTCACTTAAAGCGATTTCTATCTTAAAATATTAATAAGTTCGATATCAACCGCACATTGTTCCAAATATTAAAACATAATCAATTTGAACCAAAAAAAGAATAAAAAACCTTTTAAATTAAATAAGAAAAAGTTCCACTCACATAAGCGACGGAGATCTTTCGGCTGTTCTAAAACTATTTGTGCACAATACACATGATTTTTACCATTTTTACGAAGGTGTAAAAACTGTTTATGTTGACTACAATTAACTTTAGGCCTACTCACTTCATAGTAAATTTAACATCCAACAATTTAACTCATTAATCACGAATATCTTTAATGAAAAATAATGATAAGTAAAACATAATAGGCCTATTGATGACATAACTGTGAAATAACACAACTAGTTTATATTAATTATTATGTCTTTAGGCTCCTATCCAACCCAGCTTAACCTAACCTTTCATTATTGACACTTTTCAACCCAGCCTAACATAACATTTCATGTGTGAATAATTTAAATTTTAAGTATAAATAAAATAAGCAATTCAACGTACCTAATAATTAGAAACACTTTTTAGCATTAATCATTTGTAATTATTTGTAAAATAGCATTTTGGTTTTGAAAAATTGTGTTTTGTAGCATTTATATATATAAAAAAATAGTATTATGTAACAAAGTTACAGGAATATAGGTCTATGCATATAAAGATGATTTCCATTTTCAGATACTGGCGTACAGCAGGGTGATCTAGTTTTTGTAGAGGAATGTTTGCTTTCAAACACATTTTCACAGTATCACTCATGAAGGCAGTCTTTTCTGTCTTGGCTTTCTTCACCCTCTGGGTCATTTCTAAAATCGTACTTTGTTGTTTCCTGCAGCCAGCGACCCCTCCATCCAACAATTGATTTGTAACATGACCGCTAGAGAGGACATGCTCCTTCATTGTGTCCAGTTTTTCCTACTCGAGATGACTGTTACATACACCACACATTTTATAACAAAGGAAATTGATAAAACTAAAGAAAAAGTAAAAATAAACTACTAAGAGTAAATTTGATGAAGAAAGCCCACCTAGGGAAAGAGGAAAAATGAGGGAAAAATCCAATGCACAAAAGTGACATCTTCATCCTCTCGTCTGTCTTCTATAGTAGAAATAGTCACACACACATTTTAACACAAAAGTTTATTTTTCCTTTTTCTTTAGTTTTATCACTTTCCTTTATTATAAAACTATTTAGCCATTGGGCCACCTCATTTTTAAACATACACCACACATTAAAATACTCGAATCACTAACGTAAAATTTTTCAGATTAAAAATAACGCAATGATGGGAGCACGTACTCTTATATGATCAAATAGCCACCTGAAGAATGCAATGATTGTCTTCATTAGGCAGTAGACACCCTCACAAGCTCGCTTTCAAGGGCTCGGTGGTGGAGGGAGGGGTATAAGCCAGAAGGCGATGCGCAGGCAGGTCTATTTTTGACACTTTATCATGTGATCGGCTCATGGTCTTAAAATGTGAAAATACCAAGAAATACCAGGATGCAGGGCAAATAAAAGGCGTATTTTTAAATTCTGATACCACTATGAAAATATTCTTGATACAATTTTCTGTTATGTGGATCTAGAATAGTTCTTGCCGGTCAAAATATTGTAATTCCTTTTGGTTCTGCAGCACAATAGGGGAAATGGAGTAGAGAGGTGGTGGGAGAAAAGTGATGTGATTTTAAAGCATTGTATTTGGTCCAAAAGCAATGGGATGGCCAATAGATGTAAAGGACAAGCAATGTATTTGGGGTCCCTCCATTTGTATGTACATTATAAAAAGTATGTCGACAAATACCATCACTTATTTCGAAATTCGTGTTGTGACGCATTTTTGTTTCATAGAAAAGTCATTTCAAAAAACTTGAGAGACATCTCTCACTAACATAATCTACAGAGCACTCCATGATTATCCTCACAATGTTTTATAAAACCATTGAATCTAGCAATCATTTACAATGCACATGTTCACTCTTTGGAGGTTCACAACAAACTGATAGGCTGGCTGCAACTCTTGTTGTTTTAGTTTGTCACAATGTGCAAGAACTTGCTTCATGTATGTCTGTCTGTTAGAGCATGCTCCTTTTGACTGCCATGCTATGTACCATATAAACCCAAAATTGCCACTTTCACATTTGAAGAAATATGCTATCTTATAGACGATCGCTAATTAACAAAACCACAAAGGGGTGTATTGAAGCATAAGGCCTAAACTAGTTTCTATTATAACTGAGAAGAGAAAGAGTTTATTTTATGATAAGTATATCCTGAATAATAGTAAATTGAATATCATTTTAGAAACTTTTTTTCAAGAAAAATTGAACTCTGATAAAGTAAAGAAATGCATGGGCCCCTATAGCCTTAGAACTTTTCAAAAACATATGATTAGTTTATCTATTTTAATTCTTATTGTCACTATACATTTCTACAATTCTTACTTGTTTACTCTATGGCATTAGGAACTCAAAAAGTTCATTACCACACTCACAAAAGTACGCCATATATCACTATCTTGAGCTAATTCTACCCAGTCTATCTCATTACAGGGTGTCTACAAATACTGGAAATATACTTGATTTTATTTTCGATACTGGAAATACTGGAATTTTGAATCAGCCTGGAAAAATATTCAGCCTTTTTACATTGAGTGAAATATTGGATTAATCATTTTGAGACCCATTGATATTATTTGGACTACTGATAGTTCTGTTTTGACCACCCATCAACTACTCCCCCTCTGGTCTATCTCGGTTGCCACACAATTAGTAGACCTTGTAGATGACCTTACAGTGGGGATGTTTGCCTCACTTGCTGACCTTTCTACTCTGTCTCTAAACTAAGCCCTCCCTGCCCCCTCCCCCTCACATACTAGAGAAAGAAACAAATAACTGTTTTGACTACACTAGCAGCCAACCTCTCCTCCTACCCCTCTCCCCCCAAACTTTTTGTCCAGCAGTAACCATTATAAGTGATGAGTTACTAGTAACTGCTCAAGTTCAAACACCACTTCAAACTATTGTTGTACCTGCTTGACTTTGACATTCCAATAGCACAGTACAGTATTTGTTGTGTTCTTCATTTCATCCCCCTCTCTCTCACTCCTACCCTCTAGCAGCCCAAAAGAAAAACTACCCTTCCTAAGCTTGGCCTGGTGTGAGTATTCTGCAGATCCCACTTGTTTATCTTGTGACCTTTGTTTTTAAGAAGAAATGAGTAAACTCAGAGGAAAAACCTCTTTTAAAGATGATTGGTTGGACAGTACAGTGTTTAAAGATTGGCTGTGGTTACAAAAAGTGGATTGTGATAAAAGTAAAGGCTATTGTTCTTTGTGTAAAACTAACTTTGATATAAGTAACATGGAATATCTTTAATCCGATCTCATGCCAAGGGAAAGAAGCATGTTGACAGAGTGAAAGCTGCTAGTGGGAGCAAAAAAATACTGGACTTGGTCCCTTAGGTCAAAAATGCAGTGTCATCTGTAGGCCTACATAAAGATGTACATTTTAGTGCTAGTAACCATGAAGTAGTTTTGAAATCTGAAACTAGACCTAGTTGTTATATTCAAAGCTTCCTTGTCAAAGATGAAGTTTCTCATGCTGAAATATTGTGGGCTATTAATCTGGTAATGACACATTCTTCTGCTAGAAGTTTTTCTGCTTGTAGTGATCTTTTTAAAGTAATGTTTTCCGATAGTGATATTGCCCAGAAATTTCAAATGCATAAAGATAAACTTGAATATGTCATCGTGTATGGACTAGGTCCTTTTTTCAAAAGCGAGCTTATGAATATAGTTGAGCAATGCTCATTTTATTGTATTTCATTCGATGAGAGCATAAATATTGTGGCTCTGAAGACCCAGCATGATGTTGTTCGCTTCTGGAGTGAAGATGAAATTCATGCAAGATATTTAACATCTTGCCTTTTAGGTCATGCAAAAGCTCAAGCCATATCAATGAACTTTATATCTGCACTAAAAGACGAGGGCTTGGATCTTAAAAAAGTGTTTCAAGTATCTATGGATGGATCAAATGTAAACCTCAAATTTTTAAGTGATCCCAAAAGTTACTTGAAGGAAGAACAAATTCACCATCAAAAATATTACTTGTGGAAAGTATCGACTGTCAAGGGGTGGTGGGAAGAATAGTTGGTTTTTGTGTTAGAGTAAACTCCATGGCTGTAATCATTCTTTGAAATTGCGCCACCAAGGCTGATTACTTGTGCCTCTAAAGTTCGACGATTGAGGTGAAATGACCTGCCAATTTTGCCAGGAGAGGTATTTTCACATACCTTCCAGGGTTCTTTTACATGCCACATGGAACCGACGGCTTTACTTACCCTCCGAAGAATGTTGAACTCTGATTTTTTCTTGCTCAAGAAAAAGCCTTCGGCCCCTGTTGGGTTTGAACCCACAAACATTGGGTCCTGAGGCGAGCACTTTACCCCAAGACCACAGAGGTCGACAGTGGTATAGGTCATTCAAAAAATGTATGTGTGTGTGTGTGTGTATTCACGTGTATTGAAGATGGGTCGGATACATCTTTTTTTCATATCTGAAAACTTCATTTTGCCATCAAATCCCTAATTAAAATTTGAATTTTAGAAAATATTGTAAGCATAATTGTTTAACTTTCCCAATAACTAGGATTTTTTCCCTCACTTCTGATTTTGTTTACATTAAATAGTAAATTAATGATCTGGTGTTTGGTTGTTAGTTTTTTCCTATTATTATTTTGGTTTTAACCACAATAAACTATTAAACTATTTTAATACCTTCAAAAAATAACTCAAACTTAGTAGGCCTACCTATTTAGAAAAAATGACTGCGTCTGGGTCTGCCCAGTGGTCTTTTTCCATCACATTTGTGCTGCATGACCTGCCCATCGTAACCTGCGAGCTTTTATAACCCTAACAATGGCTGGTGATGAGTACAGGGTATGTAGCTCATTATGTAGCCTCCTCCATTCCCCACCATCTCCATTCATTTTTGGACCAAATATCTTCCTAAGCACCTTGTTTTCGAACACCTTAAATTTCTTTTCGTCATTTAAGGTAAGAGGCCACGTTTCACACCCATAAATGAACAACCAGCACAATTACGGCTCTCTCTATTCTAAGTTTTACATTTCTTGACAGCAGGCGAGATGCTAACAACTAACTTACTGGCCAAGTAATAACAAGCGTTTCCTGACTGTATTCTTTTCCTAATTTTCAATCTAACATTGTTATCGCTGGTTAAAATTGTTAATAAATATTTGAATTCATTAACTGTGTCAAATGATATGTTGTTTGCTGTAATAACTAAATTATCATCCTCAATCTGTGTTCTCTGTGTTATCATATACTTAGGCTTTTCAGCATTCACTTCTAAACCTATTTCCTTACTAGCCTCTAGTAAAATTTCTTCATTTCTTGCAACAGCTTCCTTACTATTGTCCAACAAAGCTAAATCATCTGCGTACCCTAATAGCTGCATTGTACCATTTAATGTCAAGCCTTCCCTTCTCTCTTGCATTACCCAATAACATATTCTAAGGCTAATTTAAAGAGTAAGGGGGAAAGTGCATCTTCTTGTTTCAATCCATTTATGTATTTCAAAAGCATCTGATAAGTGAGATCCAACCCATATCCTGCCACGCGTACCTCTCAAACATAACCTCATTTAGCTTGACTAGTTTTTTGGGTATTCCAAACTTAACCAAAATGTCATATAATTGGTTTCTTTTAATTGAATTATAGTCTCTTTTAGAACTATATATATATAAAATTGATGTACAATCATGTTGTATTCTCACTTTTCCCCTTAATATTTGCTAAATAGTAAAAATCTGATCCATTGTTGATCTATTTTGTCAAAATCCACACTGATGATCCCCAATTATTTCCTCTGGATATGGCATCAATCTCATTAAAATTATGTTAGATACAATTTTGTAACTAATAAAAAATTAAAATAGCTCAAACCTTTGAAACTAAAAGGTCCAAACATGAACATTGTTGTGAACACCAAAATGAAACTCACAGGTTTTACTAAGTACTCAAGTAGGAGTACTCATGGCCAAATTTTTAAAACTATTATTGCTGGTCCCGCTTTTGAGATATTTGACCTCGAAATTGACAAATTTAGGATATTCTCCAATTTCAGTAGTAGAAATCAGCCAGAAGGGCTTAAAAATCAGGATTTATCTAATCATGTTTGGGAAACCCTTCCAGTCAAGAGTTCTTGTAAAAATACTTTTATCCGGTATCCTTTGGTTTCAAACTCTTATGATTTTACAGACCTTTAAAATTGCCAAATTGTTTATTATGATGGCTAAATTTAAGCCCATGAAGTCCCAGTTACCAAAGTCCTATATTACATGTATACACATTTTCGAACAGGCCAGGATTCCTACTTTAAGGCAGTGAAAGCTAGAACTTCCTATCTTTAATAGAAACCATACAAGTCTTCTTTTAAAAACCTTAGCAAACAGGGTCGGCTTAAGGGCTAGGTGACCCAGACAGCAACCAAACAGACCAAAAAATTAGTCTAATAAAGCCTGGGTGTGATAAGATTACTTTAGGTGTGAAGTTGTAAGGTTTGGGTATTATTTTCCTATCACACCTAGGTTGCAGAAGGTTTGGAGTTGTTAGGTTTGGGGATTATTTTCATATTTCCTTATTATCAAACTTTGCTGGCCAAAAATAAAGAAGAGTTGCAGGAAATAATAGACTGGCTGGTGGTGATAGGAAGAAGATATGGCATGGAAATCAACATTGAGTAGTCAAAAGTCATGGTGATTTAAAAAAATGAAGAGCTGCTGAAAATTTAAATTGAAACCAGGAGTTGGAAACAACAGTTCAAGAACCTGGGAAGTCTGCTGACAAAGGATGCCTACTGCACCAAGGAAATTAGGTCAAGGATCGCCATGGCCAAGGAAGCTTTTAACAAGAAGAGGCTACTGCTAACCAGCAAGTTGAGTTTGGAACTGAGAAAGAAACTGATGAAATACTACATTTGGAGCATTGCCCTTTATGGAGCAGAAACTTGGACTCTAAGGAAAATGGAAAATTAATACTTGGAGAGCTTTGAAATGTGGTGCTGGAGAAGACTAGAGAAAATCTGGCGCACAGACAGGGTGACAAACGAAGATGTCCCAATATTAGTGAATGAGAAGAGAACCATTTTGGATGTGATTATTTGGTGCAGAGCAAACAGGATCAGTCACATCCTTAGGAGGAATTGTCTTCTGCACGAATTCATAGAAGGAAAGGTTTAGGGAAAGAAGAGTTTAGGAAGAAGGAGGGTTCAAATATTGGATGACTTGAAGGAAAGAAGAAAATTCTGGGAGCTGAAGGAGAAGTCAGAGAACAGGGCACATTGGCGGTCTAAGTTCACTTACTAAAGGAATGGTCCTGTCATAAGACAGAATACATAATAACAATCCCCTGGTTATATAGGAAGGTGTCAAAAAGCAATCCCGCCTGAGTGCCTAATTGACCTCGGGCCGTCCATGTTAGTAAATGCTTGTTTTTGCTTACCAAGGCAAAGAAAAATGAGTGAAAATCTAAAATGATGGCAGATGAAAACAAACCTTTTGAGCAGATCACTAACAAGGCCACCTATGGAGAAAATATAAAAAATTTACTAGATGGTCAAGAAACCAATTAATATAAAATTAATATAAAAAATTGGTCTGTGACCTGGTGGTCTAGGGGTAAGGTGTCAAGACTTCTGTGCTGGGGGTCCGGGGTTCAATCCTCGGTTCTGGCATAGATTTATCTGATTGCCAAACCCTTCCTTCACCTCTGACAAGACATGTATTAATCACAACTTGTGAATGTGTGAAATGCCAGATCTCCACGTTAAGCTGTAGGTCCTCGATTTCATCTAACAATCACCTTACCACTACACATGAGCGTAAGTGCGTATAACCCGAACGGGTAGTAAGACGCGGTGCTAATAATAATAATATAAAATTGTGTGATTTCATATGGAATGACTCGGGCAGGAGATCACTCCTGACTATTTTTATAGCTCTTAATAGATTACATGCTCAAACAATCTATGGGAGTAGTACTCATCAGATAAAGTAGGCTATATAAGACTGTTTATTTCCAAATTATCATCATCATATGATTAAACTTACCTTGATAATTTAATACATCAATAGACAGTACAGTCGACTCTGGTTATAATGAACCTGTATGGACTCAAATAGTTTGTTCACAATGTTCGAAGTTCACTAAAACTTTTTTTTTAAATCTGTAAGTAGTTTGTTAGTGACAAACAAAATATAAGTTCAAATATAATCGCTCTTTATAGAAATCTATTAATTTATCATTAAAAAAATTGGTTATATGCTGCTGTTTACTGTATACTGTTTTAGTTAATATTTTTTCAAGATCCTTCTCTAGAGTCTGTGCTTTTTCCACATCTAATTACACACTATCCATGCATTCAAAAAATTAAACTGAGTAGAAAAGTTTAATTCTTTGAGTTTCATATACCCTCTTGAAGAAAGGAATTAGTGAAAACGATTACAAAATGGCCACATAATGTAATTCACTGTACTGTCTCTTGTTGTGTTAATACAACTCAGAAGACTGTCTTCCTTGACTTGCCTCAGACACAGGTTTTAAAATTTAAGCCAGGTCAATGTGTGCAGTGGCTGTTTAAGCTCAGCCCTGCCCACCCTCCCCCTGGATTACTTTTCTACACTCCATAATTTCAGTCAAGCTTTGTGCTACCCAAACAAAATCTCAGGTAGAGAATTGGTGTCTTCGAGTTTAAACAACCAAAAGGTTTTGTTTTTAAAGAATTATTATTTATGATGTTAGAATGACATCTATTATTGAAAGTTGCAATTTTTCTTTTCACTAAAAGCGAAGTTGAAGGATCATCATAAACAAATTTTTTAACAAACATTGAGATGTATGTGGGCTGGGACCAATGAATTAGGTTCACTGTAGCCAAATGTTCACTACAACCTAGTTCACTAAAACCAGAGTTGACTGTACATAAATAATTATTTTTTTGTTTATTTTGACAAAATGGAAAAAAAAAATGCCTATGAAACGGGATGTCAGTCGGCCATGTTGCCTATAAAAGCGCCATTATGGGATTGAGTAAACATGGCACACTTAAAACTATAAGAATTATTGTTTTTACAAATACTCAATAATCATCTTCAACGCCCACATTCCATCTTTTTTTTTTGTTGTAAACTAATTCTTGTGAATGAGACACAAATACATTTTCATCTTGTTTGTAGCAATCTTGAACATCTACAAATGAAACGACATGATTTAACTTCACTCAAGAATCTTTGTGAACTAAACTGATTACAACTGCCACATTTGTTAGATGCCATTCATCACAGATATAAACACCCAATATGTTTGTTACAACTAATTCCAGCAAATCCATTTTGTCAGTAAGAACTCTAGAACTAACCATCTACTGTCACCCACTTCAATGGTCACATGGTGTAAGACGCTATACTTGCAATAGACTAGACTACTGATGACTGGGAGATCATGGTTTGATCCGGTTGGATGTACTTAGGTGGTTTTTCCTAAATTGTTTCCCACTCTATCTTCACACAACTTTGGGTACGCTTCCTCTAAACTCAACCTTCCTTATCTCTAAAACCATAAGTGTAATTAGAACATAAGCATATTATTCAAATTGGGTAGTAAGGCGCGGGGCAAAAAAATTTGTTACAAGCACAGGACACTAGCTTGCTAGCTTAGCAACAGCACTTTGATAATTTATATGGATTTTCTTTTGCACAGCTAAATCGGACTAATTTCATAATAGATTTCGGAGCATATGGTCCTCCAGGTGTTTTAGTGTAACTGGTATAAAGGATTTATTCAGTTCATTCTTTATCAAACCATGATGCAGAGGATATGGACTTGGTGGATCTCCTTATGTTACTAAATGCCAGAGACAAGCTTGGTAATGTGCTATTTTAACGTTTCCTGCAAATGAATCATTTGTTGGTGGAAGTGAGCTTTTATTTAGAAAAATGGCGCAACCTTTTGTAGCTTTGCTTGTCCAAACTTTTATCAGAACATCTGACAGTATACTAATTGTATGTTGGCCATAGCATGCATACACTTTGTTGCTTGTTGTATAACTTTATCCATTGGAGCATTCTCCTCCCCAAGAAATGAAAGTGAGAGTCCTGATCATCCACTTTCAAAATAGTACCTTTATCTATACCAGAGGTGGCCAAACAATTGATCTCGATCTACTGGTCAATGGAGACCGCAAGTCGTCTGGTCGATCAATTAAAAAAGATTAAGAGAAAGAAAATGAAATAGTGGGTTTGCAGATGTTTTTCAAATCAATATTAGAAAATCGAAAAATTGATGCTGCCTGACTGTTGACCATTTACTATCATGCCTTCATTTAGGAGAGAGTAATTATGAACTTTCATTCAACAAAATATCCTAAGATTATGCGGTGTCATGCATCAACTTCAAAGTAAAGTATTTAATGAGAAAATACCTTTTTCAGGGAAATTATAGACATGTGGTTTAATGAAAAAAACCCGTTTCAGTGCGTGAAAGGACTCTACATTTTTATATTCAATATAATTTTACTATTCATACACAAATTGGGTTATTATTATTTTACCAATGAAACAAACAAGATAAGTTCCGTATTACAGTAGATCGAAAAGGATTTCCCTTTTCTGGAGTAGATCCCTAGATTAAAAAGTCTGGCCACTCATGGTCTATACCATAACAAAATGCTACAGTATCACACCCAAGAAGTGCATGTGGTGGTAAGAAGTTAGGAAATAATTGACGCATGTCTCTGTTGTGTTTACCCTATATCTACTGTGACCCTTCCTTTGGCTGGAAATTCCATTGATACACAGAGATATTCTTCTTCTTGCAGTAATGTGAATGTAGAATGTGTAACCCCCCCCTTAAATTTGGGTGGTCCATAATACCATAAATAAAAGGCAGGTAGTTTACAAGAGATTTTATTTTATTCATTCAATAAATAACCCTCGAAGAGAGAGAGAGAGACAAGCTAAACGTTAGGCGCTGACAATGATACCAACTGGCCATAATAAACAAAGCCGAAATAAATGATTTGGGGCACGACCCCAAAACTCTAAGATGGCCGACCAAGCAATTTACAAACAAAACATATTTAAATTGACCCTGTTCAAAATGCGATGTGTAACGATAATGACTAGATATTGAAATGATAACCTGCAGACCAAAAATAACTATCATAAAGCTATATACTAGTCACCATTGGCAACTCTCTAATTACTAATGTAAAAGACAAGAGTACCCTAGATAAATGGTTCATCTTAATAGCCATTACAAGGTGCAATAAAAAGGAACAAAGATACATAATGAAAAGATCTTCAAAGTTAACTAACCCAACGACTAAAATAATTAACAAGCTAAGAGCGCGGGCTCGCGGCCCCAGATTTGAGAAACGTGAAGAGATCTTCAATAGACTAAAATTCTTAATTTTGACAAGTAATACCATTGTTCAACAAGATCCCAAAAAGTATCTCGTGTACCAAAATGGCAGTGTTATAAATTTCGAACCCATTCGTGAAGCGGACAAGACGAGTTAGTCTATACAATACTAGTTTTAAGTCCGACTGTGCAACCATGATTTCTAGGAAAAAATCCTGCAGTCCTAAGAAAATTAAGAGTTATGTCTTATGTTTATATTGCCGAAACAGTAATTTAGAGTCCATCATAAGCCAAACAGAATTTTGATGTAAATAAACTAAATCTAATTTAAACAACGAAGTGTCTCACCAAAAGAGTGCAGAGAAATTTGTGTCTTGGCTATAGAGGTCTGCCATTATATACACATAGTTTGAATCACGTGTTCTCACAGTGCGGGAAGCACGGATGGGAAGAGGGGTGAGGGGAGTGCACTGTTTCTGGAACATGCTCACATGATCTGGGTATAATTTAAATTGTGCGCCGGTCAGCCGACTGTTGACATCAAAAAACTTTTGTCGGCGCGCACGGATCTGCGCATTGCAGACAGTCTCTTGTTCGTTTCTCTTGAACGAGGCGCGCTTGGAGGTGGACGTCGAAGCACGGACCCTTAGTTGGATACAAGTCGAGCCGCGATGCGTACGTGGTGTGGAGCCTTGGAGCAGACCAGCCAAATGGGGGCAGAATTGGTGAGCCAAAACATTCCTTTCTCTTTCATATTGTAACGAGGTTACAATTGAACACATCTTTGTCATCAGCTACAACAGAGGCTCTTCTTTTACAACTACTAGCATCTGCTGAACATTGATTACATTTGCTTCTTCGTGGGCTGTACTCAAGTCTTCTCTTGTATCTAATTTTACCACCTGGTGTGGGATTTGGTCCAGTTATAATAAGTTTCTTATTTACAACATGTTGCAAATGTAAGGACTTGTCTTTTTCCAATTCTATACAAATAATATCAATCAACTGTTCAACTGTTTTTTATTTATTTTTTGTCACAGTTATAACAACTTTCTGAGGTGGTCCTTTCCTCCAACTAATGAGCTCTACTCTTTGTAGAAGAGCTAGCTTCTCTTGGTCACAGATTTTGGACTATAATTATAGTATCTTTCAAAAATAAGATCCACATCACTTGTCTTAAGTCTGCATTTAACATAATATTTGAGATTTAAGATGAGATCCATAACTGTACCATGGTTTGGCCAGTGAATAGTCCACAAAATGGCTACACTATCAATGATTGACAAATCACATTGTTGTATCATTCTTGCTGACACTTCAACTTGGAGTAGCCTCATTAAGTACTGATTTAGATTTTGATATTTGTATTTCTCCACTCTCAGTAAACATAGGAAGGAATGTGATTTCATGATTGAATGTGTCACTTATTTCTATGTCTCGGGAACTTGACTGGATTTCAATTATTCATGAGTAAATTAAATTGGAGTCAAGCACTCTCTTTTCATCTATCTTTGAGTGACATTTTACAAGAGTCATATTGAAAACTTTCTTGGGTATTGTCTCATGAAAGCCTAGAGGTCAACTGCTTTTATAGTCCTTCATCTTGTTTGCTTCCATTTCTTAGAGCATTTTGTAAGTTTACTTCTGATCGGGAAACTCTTCCAGCTACTATTTTCAACATTCCCTATGGATGCCTATCAGGATCAAGCGGATCAGTGCACACATTCAAATTCTCGCGAATTCCTTCTTGGTCCATCCTATCTTGCAAGATTCTGCTTTTCCCTTCCTCTTTGTGCAAAGTTTGGTCAACTTTTTTTTCCCTCAGTCATATCGTACAAATCATGTTCTATATCAGAACAGATATGAAGACTCAATGTCCATGTGTCTAGATTTTTAGGTTTTAATGTAGTGCCAATTATTCCTTGTTGGTCATGACCATACCTCATGAAAGTGGTTTCAATGTACATATCGCTCCAGATACCATTCCACAAACTAGGATTATGTCTCATGACATGCTGGCACTCAATAAAATATTTGAGCACTTTACTACGCATTGCTTCCACTACCCGAAGGTAATAAGTTGTGTATCTGGCATAATGTATATGCCTGTCAACATGGAAGTATGGGATTATTTCTCCTAATGCTTCCAGATGAAATGTTCATTCACCCTCTCTTTCACCATTGACAAACTTCATAATGATGAAAATATGTTTGATCAAGACATCCACCCATAACTTTTTTTATTACAAGACATCCCGTATGTTCATAAGTTCATTAAGTGTGTCACGTTACACCCTCAAAGTGTATTCCTTAACAATTCTTCAGCTATTAGGCGAAGTGCTAGAACATTCAATGGATATTTCTCATTTGAAATCATTTTGGGTACACCAGCAAACACTGCACTTAATGGAAGTGGACTAATATAAATTTTAGGTTTGCATTTGGACCATTGAAGGCTATTAGAGTGCGCACCCCCCCCCCCCCCCCCCACCCNTTACATTTTCAAATCTCTCTGAGTATTCCCATTTCTGACCTGGTGGTCTAGAGACTTTTGTGCTGACGGCCCGGGGTTCAATCCTTGGTCCCGGCACAGATTTATCTGATTGCCAAACCCTTCCTTCACATCTGACAAGACGTGTATTAATCACAACTTGTGAATGTGTGGAATGCCAGGCCTCCACCATGGTTCGGATTCCACGTTAAACTGTAGGTCCTCCATTTCATCTCACAATCACCCTACCATTACACATTAGCTTAAGTGCGTATAACCTGAATGGGTAGTAAGATGTGATGCTAATAATAATAATAATAATAATAATAATAATAATAATAATAATAATAATAATAATAATAATAATAATAGATGATAATCATCATCATCATCCCATTTCACATGAACTGCAAGACAATACATTTGTAAGGCATATGTAAATACAACAAAATCCTGTCCAGTTTGACACATGAGTTCTTGGCTATAGAGCTGTCAAGATAGTATCTGGATCAGGTATCATGTCTATCAGGGGCATATATACTGACCTTGTTCTACTTTTAAAGGTATATTTTATTTGGTGGCACCAAATATTGTTGTATCTCTTGGAAGCCGAAAGTTGACTAACAGATTTAACAGGATATCCTCAAAATTAGGAATGTGCAGATACAGAAATAAATAGTTGCAACTAGGAATTATTGGAAGTGTTAGGATTACCACCTCACTTACATTTAATGACATTCCTAGTCGTGCAACTCTGGTTTCTGATCTGTGAACATTAAAAATTCCAGGTAAGAATGAATGGCCGGTTCATGACCTGGAGTTCATCCCGGGACAAACTGACTTAATAGTATTTCAGTTGTGTCTGGTAATTCATCAGAGGATGTAGTTAAAAATAGGACCTCTACATGGTTTTAGGCTTAACAAGTATTAAGGGTAATTTACACACATTCATGGTTTTATATCAGTTTGATAGTTTTTTAGTTATTTGTGTGACCCATTCTTGTTATTAAATTAAATTAAAAATTGAAAAGAGGATAGAAGGGCAAGCCCTACACAATTACCAGAAAACTGTATGCCTTAAAGTTCATAATTATGGGATTTTCAGGGTACATTAGTCCTCTTCTTAAGCAGAAGAGAGTAAAACACCAACTGGATTATTGTTCTATGGATAGAGGTAGTTCATGGTCACTTAGATACTGTTGTTGCCTGTTTCTTGATTTTTTTAAATTGGATTTTGTAGTTGCCGGTTCATACTTATATCTTAATGCTTGGTAGATGTATAGAATGTTGTATCTATATTATATTTAATTATTGAATTATTAAACTATAAGTGTTTATTTTTTAATATTGTTTATATAGAAATGACTGGTTGTGGGTAGGTCTGCTTGGAAGAAAAGGAGAGGAGGTTATTTAAGGAGTGACTGGTTTTGGTCATAGTTTAATATATTGGTATGCGAGTTCCTACCTTTGAAGCTGGGAAGAATTGCAACATTTAGCAAGAGATTGTATTATTCTAGTTTTAGATCATGTCAAAATCAGCATTTTTTGTTTGAGCGTGAAGTGCTACTGGTTTATTAGGGTCGTTGTGGTGGTTATCAAAATGGTGACCATTCATTCATTGTCTGAGTGAACCTGTGGTGTGGCTAGTATATTCAGCAATGCAGTAGTTGCATTTTAACTGGTGTATAAGATTTTCTGTGGAGCAATCATAGTGACCTTTAATGGGGGTATTCCATTTGTGTGAGTCTTCTGTTGAACGAGGTAGAAAGTTGGTTAATTTTGCAGGTACTACATCTCTGTTTGTTGCATGGTTAGGAACCTTTGGCCTGATGTTGTTTGTTGTTTGTGGTTGGGTCAAGAAAGTTATGGTGAACCAGAATGTTGCGGATATTGGGGAAGGGGGGGAGGGGGTGTATGAATGTGATTCTTGAGGCTTTTCTGAGAAGATTTTGTGTAAGAGATAAGATAGGTTAGGATATTGTAGTTGTGTTCAGGATAAATACGGGTTGGCCTAGTCCTTCGTAATAATGTGTGGTGAGTATTTTGTCATTGGAAGGTGGTTTTTGATAGACTCTTGATGGAATAGGATTCTGTTTATTTGACTGTTGACTGACTATATGTAGAGTATCATTGGGCTGTGAAAGTCTTGAAAAGTTATTGGCATTGATAAGTTATTTTTCCTCAAAACATACAGAGCATACACGTTTGGCTCTGGTAGCTAAGCTATATGGTAGAGAAAGTTTTAAATGAAGAGGACGTCTGCTTTGGAAATGGAGGTACTGTTGATGGTGTGGAATGTGGTGTTTGTTTCCCTCATGAAGGTTCAGTTCCAGATCCAAGAATATGGCATGGTGATGTGAAATGTTTCAGGTGAATCTGAGGGTTAGTTATTTAACCTGTTCAGGAACTGTATTATTGGCGCAGCCGTTTTCAGTGTCTCAAAATTTGGGTTGATTATGTGTATGTAGAAACACAATTCTTATGGCCCTTCACTGATAGCTCATTATTTCTTGATAGCCTTTCTCCTAGTTGAATGTGCAAGTCATCATTGTAGGCCTACACTTTACTGCATTTATTAATGATTTGTTTGAACCCGCTTCGGTGGTCGCGTCATCTAACGCGCTACTCTCGTGTTGGGCTAAACTGCCCAAGACGGGGAGATTAGGGTTCAATCCCAGTCAGGTGCACGGAGGGTGGTTTTCCCTAAATAGTTTTACACTTTCCTTCCACACAAATGTGGGTGCAATTCCTTTCTATTAACCTTCTTAATCCCTAAACCATTAGTGTAATTAGTAGGCTACATAGGCATATAACCCGAATGGGTAGTAAAACGCAGTGCTAAAAAAAAAATTATGGTTTGTTTTCAGTTCAATCCACTTTCAATCAGTTTTTCATGCTTGTCATCACAATTTAACTTCAAACTGAATAAATACTTGTCTTCTATGGTTGTTCTATGTCACTTGATTAAACCTGAAACGTTAATTGGTATACATTATATCATATATGATTGCATAAGAAAATACATATTTGCATGTGAACATCGCTAGGAATCAATGATCAAAGATGAGCACATGTCACTCATTAAATTTTGATTATAAAGGATATAATTAACACAACAGTGAGAAAAATAAACTATAAACCACATCTCCAGGTAATACAGGCTTTTTTTTTTTTGCTTGACTAAGATGATGAAATGTTTGTTTCTTGGAGCAATTACATAATCTGGATAAATATAGTGATTACAATGGAATCACAATAGATGCTAACAATAAATTTTTCAGCAGAGGTTGAAGAAGCAAAATTGGTGAATTGAAAAAGTTGGTCTAAGGAGGTAAAACTGTTGAGTACTATTTACCTGTTGAAAAATTCTACATGTTATTGAAGGGGCTCATGTAGCTCCAGGACATGGAGCTCGATAAAGGCTGAAAAGGGAAACTTCAATATTCAACTTGATTATGTCTAAATAACTATTATATGGCCAGAGATAAAGATGGTAGGCCCAGATGTAAACCAGATCATAGTCAAAGCCAGGGTTTAATTGAATGAATCATCTAGTACATAGAAAGTATGCTGGCTATGTGGATGAAAGACATCCACTTAACAAATTGTTCAAATGGTCCTTGCTTTGTTAAGTTCATGAAAAACAGAGCCCTCCATTCAGGGACTAAACAATTGCCATACAAATCAATGTCCAGTATTGAGCCCAGAGTTGGACTCACTACATCTATGATGCCACTCAAAGTTATAAAAACGTCCAGGATGAGTACGAGGAAGAATAAGTCATCGAGCAGATGAATCCAAAGGAGGAGGGAAATAAGATCAATGATAAAAAGAAAGAGGAAATCTACCATACTACCATCACTATTATAATTAAATACATTATACTTATTGACTTCATTTATGAACTCATTAATTGTAATTGGTGAAGACCATGGTAAACATAATTTTTCTGCCACAAAATAGCCTTGTCATTCATTTGATACACTATTTGATCATATACTTCACTCAGTCTCCTACTTTGTAAGAATTTTAATTACCTATTTTTATTGTATATTTTTGCCACTACCTTTTGGGCAATATCCAGTTGTATAAATGCATCATATCTCTGATTGGTTTTCTTCTAAGAATGGCTACTGTCCATCTGTGAGTTAATGGATGATCGAAGCACATGTCATAGCATTAACTGTGTAGGCATATTTTTGTGAATTAAGTGTAGAGCGTTTTTAAAAGCAATCTGCAACTATGTTGGCTTACTGTGTCCCATTTTTTGTGGTGTGATTATAGTGATATGCAATCATTGACGACTTAAGATTTCTACCAACCCTTTTGGATATTAAGTTTGTGGAATAATAATAAACTGTCTTATCAAAACATGTGTATTAAAAGCGACAAACATAAATGACTTTCCATCATCAATGACCGCTGTAAATGGTAACCCAATGTTATTAAATGTCTTTCCAGGGGAACAATGTTGGTTGCTGCTTTTTATGTTAAAGGGGTGAAAACCATACAAATTTATTGAAACCATCCACTCCTGTAATATTATATTGAATTCCATTTGAGTAGCTTGGAATTTGACCAAAATAATATATAAACAGGTGCTCAATCTGCAACAGTATACCTTAAAGACACCCTCCTTACATGTCACAACACAACTATATTTTAAACATTTTTTTTCCTCTTGACTGGCTCAAATTTAACAAAAAATTGAACTTTTGAGAGACTACTGTGTTTGTGTATATATACACAGATTATTAGTTTAGCTCAATTTATGTTATTTTATGAGTTTTAAGTTCTCTCAGTGATTGTCTTTAATGATTTTCACTATTTGTTTTTAGGAAGGAAATTGCAACTCTAGGAATAACTATATTGGCCGCAACAATGCCCATGGTGTGGACTTGAATAGAGACTTTCCAGACCAGTTCATTGATGCTTTCAACAACTCAAATGGTTTGCCAGCAAAGCAGAATGAAACTCTTGCTCTCATGACTTGGATTGTTTCAAATCCGTTCGTTCTTTCTGCAAATCTTCATGGAGGAGCAGTTGTTGCTAGTTATCCCTATGATGACTCAGCGTAAGTATATTTCCATATTTCATTAATTCTACTTTTTGCGGATGCTTTAAATAAAAAGTGTGATGAAATTAACATTTATTTCCACAAGACATTCTGCTGGAGTGTGTTAAATCATAAAAATAACATTGGGCAGGGATTTGTAGGTGATGCCGGGATCATGATTAACTTAACCGCTATGTAACATAGCTGAAAGGTTTTCGTGTTTTAAAATGGAATCAATCATTATGCAGTTATCTTAATGTACAATTAACGTTCTCTTAACTTAAAAGTTTTCCAAGGGTGAACTTTAACATTATGTCTGGCACCTTAATATATTCCAGCCAGCCATTGATTTTGCGAGCAAAACCAACAGGGCTATCTGGTACTTCATTTGTTTTTGTAATGATAACGTCTTTAGTATAGCGCATCAGTGTCTCGTAAACTCTAAATAAACATAGTAGCCTCTTGTTAGTAGACTTCATTTTGTATATCCAGTAAGAATCTATTGCAAGTACTTATAGCCTATAACGCTTGGGTTTCATTTTAGTGACAATATTTTTCAAACAGTCCAAACTCACTGTCTCTCTTTTACCCGAGTTGTTAAGTTATGTGAATCTGATTGGTTCACACACTTAGTAACTCTATGGCATAGAAACTTGAAAGTTCATTACTGCATTCACAAAAGTTTACCACCTATCCCTCTCTTGAACTAATTCTATCCAGTTTATCTCATTACACCCTATCTCTCTCAGATCTATCCAAATGTTATCCTCCCATCTGCATCTGGGTCTTCCCAATGGTCTTTTCCCTTTGGGTTTGTCATTCAATACCTTGAACGCGGTTCTAGATACTCCCATTCACGTTGCATGACCTGCCTACTGTAACCTGAGAGATTTTATTACCCTAACATTGTCTGGTGATGAGTACAGGCTATGCAGCTCATTATGTAGCCTCCTCCACTCCCCACTATCTTCATCCCGTTTTAGACCAAATATCTTCCTAAGCACCTTGTTTTCGAACACCCTAAATTTCTTTTAGTCATTTAAGGTAAGAGGCTATGTTTCACACCCATAGAGGAGAACACCCAGTAAAATTATGGCTTTGTATATTCTGATTTTTACATTTCTTGACAGGCGAGACGCCAACAACTTTCTGACCGAGTAATAACAAGCATTTCCAGACTATTATTTTCTTAATCTCCAATCTAATATTGTTATTGCTATTTAAAACTGTTACTAAATATTTTAATTCATTAACCCTATAAATGATATATTGTTTGTTGTAATATCTAAATTATCGTCCTCAATCTGTGTTCTCTATGTTATCATATACTTAGTATTTTCAGCGTTCACTTCTAAACCTATTTCTTTACTAGCCTCTGATAAAATTTATGCATCAACAACTTCCTTAGTCTTTTCAGCATTCACTTCTAAACCTATTTCCTTACTAGCCTCTGATAAAATTTTTGCATTAACAACTTCCTTACTATTACCTAACTAAGTTAAATTATCTCTATACCATAATAGCTGAATTGTACCATTTAAGGTCAACTCTTCCCTACTCTATTGCATTATTCTAAAAGCATACTCAAAGTCTAGATTAAAGAGTAATGGGGAAAGTGCATCTCCTTGTTTCAATTCATTATGTATTTTGAAAGCATCTGATAGGTGAGAGCCAACTTGCACCCTGCCACTCGTATCTCAAACATACCTCAATCTTGAGCAATTTTTTGGGTAGGCCTATTCCAAACTTAACTAAAATGTCATAATTTTTTTCTTTTAACTGAATCATAGGCCTTTTTAAAATGTATGTATAATTGATGTTCTTTTATGTTGAATTCCTTAAACACACATGTACTTATTTCACTAATTTGTTAAGGATGTGTGTACCTACATTTTTATGAAGTAAGAGTGGAAAACCATCAAACCCGTTCCCTGATATGAGTGTAGCACAGCTATCTGCTGGACCTTGCAGCCGTTTTTCTACACATACTCTTAGCCAAATATGTTTGATTCTAATTTATTTTCTCATTTATTTTCTCATTTATTTCTTTATTCATGGTCATAGTATAGCATTGAACTGGTAGATCCATAAATATAAAGTATTCAGACTAGCTAAAAGTACAGTGGTTTATTGATCGATGGCAAAACAATAACTGATTGCAATGAAACATCGATTTGCGCCCGAGCCAGGGAACGTTCGGCCTAACAAGGGGAAGAGTCTATTAAAACCATCCTCAATAAACCTGAGCAGGATTAGAACCCAGATCTCCCCTTACTATGCAGTCCAGTCTATTGCGAGAGTGATGTCTTATACCAGAGGTGCTAAACTTAGATTATAAACGAGCCAGATGACACATATTATCTCCTAAAGTGGGACAGATACCTTCACCCCCCTCACAACTATTTTTGACACTTAAAAAATGAGAACTGTAAAATACATAATATATTCAAGTTTAAGTTCATGGGCCAACATTAAATACATATGTGGCTGTATTTAGTCTTGTTCACTCAATGGCATACATAATGTTTACTGTACATTCAAGTCCAAACTACCCTGAAGCGCTTGTATTTTTTTAAACTAAATTTATTTTAAAATAATTTAATAAACATAATTTCATCAAGAAGGATAAATATGCTTATTTAATCATATCTACACTACGTACACAAACACACCAATTTAGTGGGTTTTCTGAGCTTTGATTTCAAGAGACTGTGTGTTGGTATTTGGAGTAAGTTTGGATACACAAAGTCGTAGTGTTGCATGCAGATGGTCGTCTGTGTTGTGGTAGCGCTACTTGGATTTTATTATTTTCATTTTTGAGAACTTTTGTTTGCAAATGTAGGTACTACCAAATGCAAACACATATTTCCTTGCAAATTTTAATAAAGCTGGGAGGCTTTAATTGCTAAGACAGTTATAAAAGTCACAAGATTTCCCAATTTGTATTAACAAGACAAAAGTAATCCTCACTCCACTTGTCATTAAAATGTGACACTCGCTATCCACTTTTCTATATTTTCAAAGAGACATAACTTATAAACAGGTATTTGAAAAAAATGCACTCTAAACTATTTTCTTCAAGTCTATAGAAGCCACCACTAAATACACAAATTCAAACTGTGGGTGCACCATTACACTGGTATTCAATACTTGTAGTGGTGGGGCGAGAGGGGGAGGTTTGTCATCCACTTTGTAATGGGAAAGAATGGATTTATACAAGCAGACAAAGCTCCTGGGTTTAACCCTTATCCAATGATGGGAACGAAATGTCTAGCGATGTATGAAATTTAACCATTGCATTTACAGCAATATGGAAAGACAAGGGTTTACATTAAGGAGTTTGGACTAGACCAGCTGTTTATAAAGAATTAGTAATGATAGTTTGTTTTATCTTTGTGGAGTCTTAAGACATGATACATGAGTAGTATTTTCAATCCAACATACAAACCACTAGAATAAAGTTCACATTGTCGGTATTGTACACGGGCCAGAGAAATACATTCACCCCACATATGGCCCGCGGGCTGTATGTTGGGCACCTCTGTCTTATATCATTCGGCCACTGAAGCGGTTTAACGGTTTAACTATAACACTATTTGATATCCTGAGTCATTTTTTCATTCTCCCATAAGATATCCACAAACATTTCTAACCTAATTTTGCATACCTTTTCTGTTTTGTATTATTTTTTGCAATGCTTTTAATACAAAACAAATCATCTAACTGCTGACTCTTTAAATTTATTTGTTTGGTACCACCTATATTTGTATTTATTTGTCCTAGCAAACTTGAGGGCAAGGAATATTTTTTCAGGGTGAGTGACAGTTTTATTATAAATCTCTTTACAAATACCAATAGTCACATATTCTGAAACTGAAGTATTTTTAGCATAATGACTTAATGTTAATTTATACATGATTGTGCTATGCTAGTTTGGTATCATTCCCTTGCTATCTGTGACTTGTCCCACTCAAGTACCTACACATGACCATACATAGGCCATGTCAAATTTGTGAAGCATTCAAATTATCTCACCCTAAGTCATAGAAAAGGGTACTGATGAAAATGGTTGAATTTTGGTTGTCGTTTATCTTGTTTAATTCACACACCAAATGTAAGATATTACCCAGATTCTTTGGTCAGGTGGTTCATATGAGGAATAGAGGCATCTAATGTTTAAAAAAATGCAGCCAAGAATTACTCTAAAGAGCTTTTTAGGGTGTTCATATTCCACAAATTTTTGCCATGTAAGAGTACTTAAAATATCTTTTTGAAAGTATATAACCTAAACGGGTAGTAAAACACAGTGTTAAAAAAAAAACAGAAACTTTATAGATGATACAACTATAAATGTATTCGAAGGGTATCCACATTTCAAAACTTTTATGGGGGAATCCAAATGACTCCTAGAAGAGTCTAATTAAATTCTCAATTTCCAGACAAGGACCCCTACAAATAGCTTCTGGACATTCCATTTTCATACATTTGCCATGAAAGGGTCTCTGAAACCGCTGTGCCTTGGGGGACAAGTTTGAAAAAGATATTAATTTTTTTTGCTAATCCCTCTTCTCCCTTAACATAAATAAAGTTCCGCCACCACTGGCTGAACACATTTGTGTAATGTATACTACAGTTTAACTTGTATATTCCTCACGCGTGGCTTAGCACACTTCACAACTGGATTAATTACTTTCTTATTCATACCTAAAAAAAAGTTATGATAATAAGCATCTTTAGTAATTTCATGGGTATACCATGGTTTTTTTTGACAGGCGCTATAGGAATCCTAACTATGGTGACTCGTGGCAAACACTCCATAATCCCAACAGAAATTACCAAGGTTTTTTTAACGACTCATTTTTAACTAATTTAAAGTACCGAATTTATAAATATAATTGAGGTTGTAGGATGATGAATTGTGTAGACCCTCATCAACAAACCTAGCCATTGGGTAGACATACTTATTAATAATAATTGCTCAAGTACTAGAGTTTGTTGCCACCCAGATAATACTAATTAGTTGGTGAAATGGGTCAATTTCAATTTATTGCTTGATGAGCTTGAGATGTACTTTCATTACATGTTGAGTTACTTAGAGTTTATTAGGAACTGGTCCACCCATGTTTAGAAGGAAGTTATCTAGTGTCTGAGAATCTAGTATCATGGTTTGTACTGAAACAGTATTGACAAAAAAGGTGTACCACTGAGGACTTAAGATTCTGAAAAAGTACTTTTTTTTTGTCAAACTCACCTCTCCAGTCTGTTTTGGATCTTTGCAAACCACATTATTTTATACTCAATAGTAAGCCTGAGTTTTTGGTATTTATTTTTTTAAATATTCTAAATAAATTATAACTTCAGTGTGTAATTGTGTTACTAAGGGTAAATTGGCTAGGTACCAGGTACCTCTTACATTATTGTAGTTCTTCCTAATTTCCATAAATAATATGTTATTTAACTTATTGCTATTTTATTTGATAGGAGTGGTCTTGATTGCTGCGCAGAAAGTCCAACACCGGATAATGACGTATTTCGACACTTAGCGTCAGTCTATGCAAATGCCCATCCTTTTATGAAGACCGGTGTTGCATGCCCTTTAGATACATTTGAAAATGGAATAACAAATGGAGCACTTTGGTATGAAGTGAAAGGTAAATTATATAGGCTATGCATTAAATATTTGGAATTGATATCAAGGATATAAACTAACATGTAGCTTATTATAGATGTATTACATTTTAGAAAGGATTAACTTTTCTAGTCCACTTTGCAGACAAATAATATTTAAATTAACTAGAACCTTAAATATATATTAAAAAAATTGATAACATATGTTTTATTATATTCTTTATATTGAAAAATGACAACTAGACACGGGAATCAAACCCGAAGCCTTCGACTTAGGATGTCAATGCTCTAACTTTTGAGCTCTCCAGTAGTTGTCATATTTTAAGACAAAGTCTGGGATGGACATGCATAAATTGTCGGCTACATACGAGTGAACAAGCTTATCTGATTATTTTTATCTAATATGTCATGATTATAATTGATCACTCTTATGTAGCTGACAATTTCTGCTTATCTATCACAGACTCTGCCTTAAAACATGAGTAAAGAAAGACCCTGGGCACAAAACGACTTTTGGATAGCTCAGTAGCCAGAGCATTGGTGTACTAAGCTGAAGGTACCAAGTTTGACTGCTGTGTCCAGGTGTTATTTTTCAATTTAAAGAATTTGATATTTAGATACAGCTTTAACTGTAATTAAATATGATAGCTTGGCTATTTAATCCATTTGTTTTATTACAAATACTTTATACCAGTGGTTCCTAAATTGTGGCTCATGAGTTTAACCTTAAAACATTACCAGTTTTTTTCCCTTGAGGGAGAGCATAAAGGGTTCTATTAACAAGCTTATAGCTGGTAAAATTGAGTTTTGATTATATCTAGATTGTTAATTGAACAACATACATCATTTTCATTCAATTGTTATAAGGTTATTTATTTTATGGCATCATTTTTCAAAAATTGGTATTTGTATGTGACAATCAACTGTTGGCAAGTGGTATATCAAACATATCTAAGTTGAGTGGTAGTAACAATTTTTTTTCTATTTCAGGCGGTATGCAAGATTTTAACTATCTTCATTCAAACTGCTTTGAAGTCACATTTGAGTTAAGTTGTTGCAAATACCCAAATGCATCCAATATGTCATATGAGTGGTCAAACAACAAAGAATCTTTGCTCAGTTTTATGGAAGCAGTACATATGGGCATAAAAGGTGGGATTTAAATTTAGTTTCACATGTTTTATCATAGCTTTTTGTTATTTACTAATTGTGTTTAAATAAAGATAATTATTTCATAGCCTTTGAATTATAAAATTAAGTTTTGATATGTACACAAGCTATTTATTTTCACCTAGAATTTATTCAAGATATAGTTTATTCAGAAAACTTAAAATAAATATACTAAATTTTTTTCCTGGATGGGGTCTTAAACAACATACCTCTAAGCAACCCAATTTCTTATCTAATCTCCAACAGCTCTGCATTTAAGATAATAGTTCTAGATCTAACAATTTATAAAATGTAGTATTAAACCTATATTCGAAGACTCATGAAGGATATTTTGATCACTTCACAATTAAACAAATCCATATAATATTTAATTCAGAAAGCTTTAAAAATTTCTTTTGACTTTTCACACTCTTGACTTGTTGGTATATACAAACATAAAAGATTTATTTCTCAAAACAAATATTTCATTTCTTATAATTATTATAAATAAAGTGGACTACACTTTAAATAATGTTACCAAAAATAGGCAGGGGCAAGGTTAAGAATAAATCTCTCAATGAAACTATTTAATTAATGATAACTTAATATTTGATTACACTTAACAATACACACAAACATTAGAATTACTTTATAATTTTAAACCAAGTGATTTTACACTGGGCCATTGTTATTACATAAGATTTTACACATAAGCATATTTTCACCAGAGCAAATAAAGTGGCTTCACTTGGGTAAAATAATAAACCTGTGCTCAGTGCAGTAACATTGTATTATTATTATTATTATTATTATTATTATTATTATTATTATTATTATTAATAAGATTAATGTTAATACATACGTGAACAAATTAATATCTGTTGTCATCGCTATAGGTGACTGATATGGATACTTTCTGGGGGATTCGTGATTGACATTAGTCTTGGGTTTTCAAAGGTTTATTAATGTTACCATTCTACTACAAATGTGATATTAGATTGAAGTTACAATGAATATCTTAGTGATTATAGAGAAGCGAGTGACTTAACGATGTGGTATGAGGTTTTACCTACGACCTGGCTGACAGCTAGGTGGTCCCAGCACGGACGTCGACCCTGGTTCCCTGGGCTTAAGCGGCAGCCCCGACTGATACTTGGTGTCCCTGAAAACTTAGCCCTGTGGCCTCGTGATCAGTGGTGCAACCTCCTAGCTATGATATTCCATAATCAACCAGCTGCGAGGGGCTCCAAACCCTGCTCTTTAAACCCGCATTCAACCTGGTTTCCCCCTATTGCTTGTCGACACCTCTCTTTCATGTCAACCCTTCTACTTTGCTTATTTACTGTTTCATCACAACAAAACTCATACCTTTTGTTATGTCACTCACTACTCACAATATCAGATGTTTATACTAACACGCTGTTCAATTGAGGCCGTTGGTGTCACTGCGAATAATCCAATTTTTAGTGCAAGCTTTAGTTCACAATCAAAACTTAGACGTGATCATTTTTAAGCTTATCATTATAAATTTTTTATTCATAAATTTGAAAGATGAAAATTGCCCATAGGAATTAAACCCGGGAATGTTAGCTTAGCGAATCAATTCTTTACTACTTAGCTATCCAGGATTTGTCAGGTGCTCATGGTCATTCTTCACTCATAGTTTAAGGCAGTCTCTTTGAAGGACATGTGGAAATCATCAGCTAACAGTTGGGCTATCATTGATATCACAGCCACCAGTAACTCGAGAATGTACAATATCATCATACTAATGGTAGTATAAAGCCATTCCCGAGTCACTAGTAGGGAGGTTGTTGTGACAAGACTAAACTTCAGACATACTTTTCTGGCCCATGAATTTTTATTAAAAGAGGATCCCCGCAATGAGAGTGAGTTTTGTGGTGCTCCCCCTTGGTGTTTTGATATTTTAGTGGGGTGTCGCAAGTGTGCCCCCATTTTTCTGCTTTTTGATTTTAATGATTACCTTCATTATATGCTACATGATAGTGCAGATGGAGTTATTAAATTACTCAATTTGATACACCAGACGAATCTTTTAAATTTCATTTCATCCTCTTATAGATTGACTCACTTGGATACTGTCTCATGTTGTTTGTTTTACCACATTTGATTAATTTTGTATTTTATTTGATTTGGTGTATTCAGCTGCTATTTCTAGCAGGTGTATTCTTTGTATTTATTACCTCCTATGGGGATTTTACTATGTTTTAAAATTTTTTGTAAATGGCGCTAATATCTTACCAACTGCGATCAACAGTATTGCTGCTTTAATTTAGCTTCAGCGTTTTTTTAAAAGAATATTTAAATATAATTAATTTTTAAAGTTATCTCCACTTTAAAATTCTTGTTTACAGGTGTAGTGATGGACCATAATGGTGCCGGTATTCAAGCAGCCCAGATTGTTGTTGAAGGCATTAACCATGTTGTGACTACAACAAACCGTGGCGAATACTGGCGCCTTCTTGTTCCGGGAAATTATCAAGTAGTTGTGACCGCTTGGGGTTACAAGCCAAGTAATGCCACACCTGTCACTGTTGTGGAGGGGCAAGTCAGTTGGAAGAACTTTACTTTGGAGATAGATTCATCTCACTCAGGTAACTTGTAATAGGCTCTGGTTTACTATTGCACAAAGCCTTTTAAAAATGATAGGGTCTTAAATACACTCAAACACAACCTAAGAACAATTGAATTTTTTTATTATTGAGTCTAGATAAATTTCATTTTATTTATTTATATTTTTTTATTTGAGTATTTAACATGCACTTTCTTAACCGACTGATTATATTAGTACACGAGAATCTATATGAACGAGAGCGAAAGAGACTATCAATTTTGCCAGGAAAGGTATTTCACATACCTTCCAGGGTTATTTTACATGCCACAATCGACATGGGACCAACAGCTTTACTCCCACTCTGAAGGAAGTTGTGCTACAAATTTTTATCGCTAAAGAAAATTCCTTCATTCTCGGTTGGGTTTGAACCCACAATCATTGGGTCCTGAGGCGAGATTTTTACCCCATGAGCATTGAGGTTGACGAGTCTAGATAAAATATACAATCTTAGTTGCATAAGTATATTTCAAAATTGAACAATGACTTTTTTCTACATCATTGTACAAATATAATTACATGAAGAATATATCAGTGATAAGCTTTCTTATATATGACTTCCATGGCAATAATCACTTCACTACCAAAACTATTCTAAATTTGTTGAAATTAATTAAATATAATTATATATATAGATATATAACTACATTATATGTGTAGGAATATGTGAATTTTGTAAAGACCTTTCACTAATTTGACAAACATGTCTTCATCCAATTTTTAAGCTTTATTTAAATATCTGTGTATTACATTTCTGTAACTCCCTGTTGTTGGTATTTATAAAGTATTTTTTATTCTTTTTTTAAATATGTGTTGAAGAAGAAAAGCCCATTTCTATTTTAGGTCTGATACTGTTTTTTTAATATACATTTGTTTTACCAAGCATTTACTGGATTGTTGCTTTTTTATACATTAACTATCACAGAGTAGTTGATCAATTTTTATGTAGGCCTACACTTAATACAATTCACATTTTAAATGGACAGCTTAGCTTGGCTAGAGAAAATGTTGCTTTGTTCACAAATAATTGTAATCATAACATTTTGGTCACTATCTGTTAGGTAAAAATTGAGAAAACTAGGAACATTTTAACTTAAAGATTTTATGAAATAGAGGCATCATGATATAAAATTGAAACTTTTCTTGCCAAAACCCCTTTTATAAGTCATATGCACCATAACGGAAGAGAGTTCAAACCCCTTTACTAATATCTATTATTATTAATTTTTACTCTTAATGCCTAAGTTATCTTAACAAATTTTAAATATACTCATATATATATATATATATATATATATGAGTATATTAAATGAATGACATTATTTATATATATCAATGACAGTAAGAACCACTTGTTCTTGATTTTCCTTCTTAACTGTTTGAATTGAGAATTTATATAAGACGAAGTAAGTTTTACACAATATAAGAGTGTAAATTGATGCCTAGTTGTACTGAATACTGTACGTATGTACAAAAAATAAAATAATTTCAATGTAAATTTAGTTCATAACTTAAAACTAACTTAATCCTACCATAGCTCTGTAATTTTACAATGTAAGCCCTTTTCATCATTGGTGGGTAGGAAACAAATCTTATTTACATTTAAAAATAATTTATTTGTTAATTTGATGTATATTATATCTCTAGTGCTAATCTAGCTTTTATTGAGATTGAATTATTTCCTATCAAATTCCAAAACATACTCTTAATTTGTCATAAAATAAGAACAGATCATAATGATGTAAATAACGTCCTAAACATCTAAATTTAAAGTTAGAACAAAATAAATTAAACAGTTTTAGATCTTTGTTCAGGGAAATGCAGATGGACATAATTGTAGAATCCACTTTTTTGGTTTCATGGGCACATAAAATGTAAAGGTCCATCCAAATCTCGAGGTCTAAAGTTTTCACTATCGTAATACTTGATCTTTATATGATGAAGTAAATAAATAAAGAACACCAGACACAAAAGATTTCACATACTTAGAAATTCCTTTGTTCTAGATAGGCTTAGCCAAAATTAGCTTCATTTTTAAATAATGGACAACATTTAAACAACATTTAAACTTCTAAAAAAAAGAGAAGAAAGTACCTTTCTTAAATATTTTGTAAATACGTGTTAAATATTGGAGACTCTAGGTTCTTGGCATTGATCACAGTGACTGCTATAGGTTTCACTTGGTGCTCTACTCATGGCCAAATGGATGGTCATAAGGACCAGTGATCTATCAGTCCATGTGTGTTTGTAGCCATGTTAACTGGGCATCATTTTCTTTGACATTATTCTCATGAGTGCCATGGATATTTTGGAATGCTTGTTCTGTTGTGGGCAGTGTATATATACAACTGGGCACTTTTGTGAGGTGTTAAGTTAAAGGGGGCCTTCCAAAATTCTAGGTGTCATTGGTGTACATGGTTAGATTACATATGTTATCTAATTGTGGGACAGAAGAAAAATCTTACCTACTGAATAGAAGGGAGGATAACTTCATGGCTTAAAGTGACTGTAAATATGGACTGGTTCTCTTGTCTTCCAACACAACATCCTTATCACGTATTGCTGCAAAATACTGGTGCAGGGATCCCCAAAACTTGTAAAATAGATGGGAGAGGAGTATCCCTGGAGAAGTTACGAAGTTTGTCTCAATGGAACTCAAGGATTATATACTTTGTAGAAGTCTCAGCGCAGTCTAGGGTCTTGTGCTTGGTCATTTGAGATTTGAAGGAACATGGGTTGTGATGAGTTTTGTCAGAGGGATGAACTGGAGAAGGTTGAGTAAGGTTAAAACAATCATTAGGGTAGAGAACAAGGAGTTTTTGGCAGAAAGCCTATCAGAATGTGGAAATAGGGGATATTAGATTATTTCTTCCAACATTTGGCATGTAGGCTCTAACTAGGAAGTTAGATCAAAGCTGGTAATCCAACGTTGAAAATAATTAATGGTCTGCAAGCCATAAGGGTGCTTCCAA
The DNA here is from genome assembly GCA_902155825.1 of Timema genevievae. Classification (NCBI taxonomy): domain Eukaryota; kingdom Metazoa; phylum Arthropoda; class Insecta; order Phasmatodea; family Timematidae; genus Timema; species Timema genevievae. The sequence continues at coordinate 32,765 of CABFWO010002950.1, forward strand.
GTACAATGGGTTTCCAAACGAGTGGCCCAAAGGGGCGCTTATTGTCGGGGTGGTTATGTCAGAGGGGGAGTGAACTGAGAAGGCACTATCCGTGACAAGTGAGAAGAGTGTGGGGCACTTTGAATAAAGATAGTTTTTTCAGATTTCATTCATATAGAGCAAACAATTTATCTTATTCATAAATTACACTAAAAATACATAAGTTTATTTTAATTAGCAATTTTAGTTTTTAATAAGTATACAACTCAAACTTATTTTAGAAGTATTACATTTTATGACTAAATATTTGTGACAATGTGGGCAGTTAATTTTTATTGTTATTAAATATACTAATTTATAAATGTGGTGTGATCTTACAAAACATTTATTTTTAATCCTTAATAAAATGTTTTGGGTTTAATATCGTTTATTTATTTCATCTTGTAACAATATAATATATATTTTGATTTCTCTCTTCTGAATGCTATTCTTAAGTAGAAGTTTATTTATGCCACTCAACAATTAACTTAAATAATAATACTTTAATCTAATATTAGCAAGGTTAAAAACAAATTTTTTGAAATAATATAAATATATTAAAACAATTTATTTTATTTTACATCTCCCTTATAGTTATCAACCAGGTAAAAAATTATTGTAAACATTTTATTACTTTGGAGAAAACACCTGTATTAATCTGATATGAATTTATTCAATATTGTTCTATAAAAATTAGTGCTATTTAACAATTATTATCTATTAATCCTTTCACTACTATAACCATTAATAAAATTTTGCGGCATTTTGCATTGACTGTGCTATTAATGTTTATAAATGTAGGGCTCTATAACTTTCTGTATTGCTAGCATTATTGGTATTACTTTGGAACTATTATGAAGTATGTCCTGCGTTCTTGTATACATTTCTCATTGAATTGGATATTCATTGACAATCACGCAATTGTTTACTTCGTCATGCATTTTTGCTTTGTGTTGTTTTGTTTAAATTAGTAGTTTATGAATTAATTTTCATTCTTTCATTTATTTTTATAAATATATTTTTAGTAATTACATAGTTTAGGCTTAGGAGAACGTTTATAATCGTAAAAATGGGGGATAAGCAAAAAATAACTTCAGTTCAAAGATTTTCCTAATCCAGCACATACATGTATACAGTATATTTTCCTAATTTAGCAGCAAAAGGGTTAACTAAACCTTAAATCTGTGATTTTTTTAAAGGGTACTTTTTTTACTAGGTTAATTCTTGTAAACATGCTCTCTTTGTAGCTTGAATTTCATTTTATGCAATTTATTCAAGGGAAGTGTTAGATCTGTTTGTATTTCACAAAATGCTAATAAACCATAATTATTTGTGAAACTTATTCATTCCTAATATTGTGTTTTCCCAAAATATGTTCACATATATATGTTTATGCTTTAAATACTTTCATTACTAACAAAAATATTGTTAATATTGTAGCCATTCTCACTTTTGTAATTATCTTAACCAATGGAATTTTATTACAAAATTATATGCTTAGCAGCAAAAGGTACATTAAATGCCTACCGTGTGATTGAGAGTCTACATTTATTATTTCCATTAGACCATTTTTGAACAAAGGCCACATCGAAGATTAAAGTTATAATACAGGCTGCAATAACTATTTAAAACCTGCATCATTGATTGAACGGTTTCACGGGTCACTCTTGGGTTAGACAGGATTGCCAAGGATGTGGAAATCAGGATTCGAATATTGAGTGTGATTTTACTTAAATAGTTAAATAAATGCGGTACATTTACTCTAAAATTCATTTTCTTTTTCCCTATTTTACTAGTGTAAAAACCTATTTTAACTACCCAAACAGGTACTTAACTAGGACAGAGTGGAGGGGTGACTATTTAAGCAAAGAAATTTGTTAAAATAAAATTCATTAACATTCCCCCCCCCCCCTTTTTTTTTNCCCCCCTTTTTTTTTGGTTAAAATAGTAAAATAACTAATTATATTTAAAAAAATAATTTTGTTGAATAGTTGATATATTGTTAGGCATAAAAAATACATATGCTGTATGTCTAAAAGGTATTAGGACTGGTTTTTTAAAAGATACCACTAGTGCCAACCACTGGCAAATGTTGTTGAAACTATTCACTAACAAGTCTGAGCCTGCTCTCTGCCATGTTTCATCAATGTGTCCAACATAGTTCTCCTAGAAAGTCATGTTTTATTTATGAGCATTAAAATTACAGTCATCATAGATTCAACAACCAAGAAAAGAATAGAAATAAAATTTAGTTTAAAGCTTAAAAAAGTTCACCTGAAACAGTTACAATGGTAAGTGAAGTTTTTGGAGATGAAGCACTCTCAAGATCCAACGTTTTTGGCTGGTATGGATGGTTCGATGAATGTTGAGAAGAGGCTCAAGATGATATGCAGAGGTGTCGCCTTTCCCAGTACTTTGAAGAATAAAAGGTAAAACAATTTTTCCTTCATATTTTGATTGTTTATAAACAAAGTCCTAAATTTTTTAAGACACCTTGTGTTTGTATTTGATTTATGACAAACAAACATTATATATTATAGCCTTTATAAAATTCAGATCTTATTAGCGACAGTTAAAAGTACTGACACTTGCCCTTATGAACCGAATTCCTGACAGGAAAATGGAGAACAGTTTCATAACTCTATGTGGGAACCCCCAAGCTGTAGTTGGGAGGTTTTGAAAAATAGCACTAATTTTATGCAAATACATTGTTTAGACCAAACAAAATCTTAGTTATTTTCAACTACCTGTCTTATTCTTTGACATAATATATAATTTAACTATTTTTGGTTTAGATATTTTAGTGTCACTTTAGGAATGTGTTTTTGGATGTATCCACACTGAGATATCTTGCCAACATGGCTGCTATTATTAATTATTTAGGATACATGGACATCTAAAAACCCCAGTTACCTGGACACCACAACACTAAAATGTATGGAATAAATCCAGACATGTTGGCTTCTAGTTATTGTTAAAAATATTCTCCGTCATATTTGATAGACATTTTGAAGCATTGTGGCATCAAGTACTTTATGAATGTCAATTTTGTAATTAATGTTGAAATATGCACGAATCTGCCTAACAGTTAACTTAATGTTTTGAATTTACATATTTGGTGCTAAATTACCTCATTATGTGTATCAAAATTGATTAAGGTTATTATAAACTTATCCAAACATGTCTCTCTTTTTTTTTTTTTTGTATATACAACTGCAAGCTTCAAATCTGACATGTAACAACATTTTTTTTTACTGAGCCATCACCTCAGAAATACACCTATAACATTTTGGGATACAGTTATGACTAACCCTGTGCTTATAGTACTTATATATATGTGTGTGTGCATGTGCAAATGCTTGTGTGCTCGCGCGTGTGTGTGTATTATTTAAGGGTCAAATATTCTAGGGGCCTATTCCCATCGACCAACCATTTTGAAACTGTCAACCAAACGGGTCTAGAAATTCTTAGTTACTGAACTAGGAGGAGTTTTATTGTTCAACTAATAATAAATCCAACAGAAGTACTGCAATTAAATAAGATAATTTCTAACAAAATCACAAGACAGAAGATTTTGTTACAAATAATATTCAACATGGTGTTATCCTGCTTTGATGCACCATCTAAGCCTGAGCTTCATGATTTGTCATACTCTGTTTACTACACCTGATGGTTACATATTTTCTCACATTCATTTACAATAAGCTTTCTTAGAAGTCAACATCAGGAACAGGAGTTACTTAAACAATATATTTTAAATGTCCTCAGAGATATAAAAATCCATCGGGTTTAAATTTGGTGATCGAGCAGGACATTCAATGGATCCCCAATGACCAATCCATCTTAAAGTAAAACCTTTAATATTCTAAAGCTAAATGTTTCTAGACCCATATTTATACAAACTTTTCTTAATGTTTGGTTGATGGGAACACGCCCTTAGAATATTTGACACCAATTAATAAACACCATATATATATATATATATATATATATATAGTCATCTCTGGTTTTAGTGAACTCGGCTGTAGTGAACATTCGGCTACAGTGAACTTAGTTCATTGGTCCCAACCCACATACATTTCAATGCGTGTTGAAAAATTAGTTTATAATGAACCCTCAACTTCGGTTTTAGTGAACAGAAAAATTTAAACTTTCAATAGAAGTGCCATTCTAACATCATTCTCTAAAATCGTATTAATAAGATTATTATTATTTTATTATTATTTATTAATTATTATTATTTTATTATTATTTATTAATTATTATTATTTTTTATTATTATTTATAATTATTATTTATTATTATCTATTATTTATTATTATTTATTATTTTTATTATTATTATTTATTATTTTTATTATTATTATTTATTACTATTATTATCATCATCATCATCACTGTGTCTTACTACTCGTTCTAGTTGTACGCACTTATGGCAATCTGTAATGGTAGGGTGATTGTGAGATGAAATGGAGGGCCTAGCATTCTACACATTCACAAGTTATGATTAATACACGTCTTGTCAGAGGTGAAGGAAGGGTTTGGCAATCGGATACATCTTTGCCGGGACCAAGGAATTAATAAGATTAATAAGACAGGAGTTACATGACACTGAATGACAGTCTAAGGCCATTTAGTAAGTGTTATCACTAATTCCTTTCTTTGAGAGGATATATGAAACTCAAAAAATTAGACTTTTATACTCAGTCTAGTTTTTTGAATGCATGGATAGTGTGGAATCAAGTGTGGAAAAAGCACAGACTCTAGAGAAGGATCTGGAGAAAATAATAACTATGAGTATACAATAAACAGCAGCATATAAACAATTTTTTTAAAGATTAATTAATAGATTTCAATTAAGAGTGATTGTATTTGAACTCTTTATTTTATTTGTCACTAACCCACTTCTTTCAGATTAAATAAATAATTGGTTCTTAGTAAACTTAGGACATAGTGAACAAAATATCTGAGTCCGTAGAGGTTCATTATAATCAGAGTTGACTATATATATTTTAGATATAAATTTATTTTGTTGTTGCTAAACTATTTGTATTCTCTTGATATATATGTACAGAGTATCCCAATAAAATGTGTACACAATTCATTACCATATATTTTAACAAATAAAAGGACAGACATCATCTTGTTGATGTGTAGATTACCTTAAAGCTACAAATGTTCAAAATGACTACCTTCAGCACCAATGTATCATTGTACCCACTTTGGTGGCTGCATGGTCAATGCACCACTTTCGCAGTAGACTGGACTGCCTATGACTGGGAGATCTAGGTTTGAATCTCGGTCGGGTGTACTGAGGGTGGTTTTTCCAAAATGATTTTCCAATCTTTCTTCTTGCAAATGCAGGTACAATTACTCTAATTATAACTTTACTCATTCCTAAAACCAATGGTGTAATAAGTACATAAGCGTATAACTTGAACGGGTAGTAAGTCGCGGTGCTAAATAAACTTTTCTAAATAGGTACTTCTGGATTTCATTAAGGCCTTTAACAATGTAGATTTTTACTTAATTTAAAATATACTTATTTTTAGGGCTGTAGAGTTGGTACGCCAAACCCTCGGATCAATACTCCTCTATTTTTCTACTTTCCGATTCAAACTCCCTCATAAATGGCTAAAGTATATTAATTAGTAATAACAAATATATTGCAGTAAAACTCTCCAATACAGATTAATTCATGGATCACCTTTTTGGTTTTATGATTTATATTGGAATAAATTTGTAAATCCAAATTACACATATTGGTCCTAAAGAATAAAATAATTAATAAATAAAAATTAATAACTACCTTATATTGTTTTGATATTATAAGTTTTTAATTTGAAGCCAGGGTATGTACAGTTCTATCAACTCTGACTCCACCCATAATTACTTCCGATTCCACAGCCCTACCTGATTATTATTTAATTTCTCCTTGAGCTCCATTTATTGGGTGCAGTCTTTCTCATGGGGCTGCAATCAAATCATTAATGGCACTGCAATCAAATCAATAATGGCACTGCTTTTGCTTGGGGCTCTTTATTTTGGGACCACTAATTTCCATATTTATTAATGACCTACCTTCTTTCTTTCATTGCAAGAATCACCAATGTGCTAATGACCAAAAAGTATATATTTGTTTCGCAATAGTAGCCCCTTAAATCACAATAAGTAATTATCACGGTGTGTGGACTTTTTTCAAGCAAGTTTAAATTGCTCTTCTATTTCTGACATAACTCCATATACAAGGCACATCCACAAAGTAGGGTCCGATAAATTAACTAAAAACTAGTAGGGATAGAAAAGTTTTATAAAGTGCTAAAAATACATGCATACCTGCTTTATTTTTCCACTTAGTCCCAATTGACTTCGAAATATTTTTATATCCTGGCACCAACCTCTTTATACCTCGTTCAAAAAAATCTGCTGCCAGTAATTTGAGCCAGTGACTGAGAGGGGAGCCACTGCTTCATGTTCAAAAACAAGTGATAGGCACTTGGAGTGAGGTCTGGGTTGTAGGGTGGGTGTTCCAGCAGTTCCCATCCAAACTGCTGAATCAGCTGAAGAGTTTGAGCTCCAATGTGAGCTCAAGCATTGTCGTGCAAAAGAAGACTCCCTGATGTCAGCATGCAACGTTTTTTGTTCTGAATTGTGCATCTGAGTCTTTTTAAGGTTTCACAATATCCCGCAGCATTAATGGTTCTTCCTCGTTCAAGAAATTCAACAAGCAAGACACCCTTCTGGTCCCAAAAAAACAGAAGCAATTTTTTTTTTGACAGAGCGTTCATATTTGAATTTTTTTGCCTTTGGTGATGTTGAATGATGCCACTGCATCAATTATTTTTTTGTTTTAACATTAGTATACGAAATCCAAGTCTCGTCCACCGGCTATGATTTGAGAAACACGTTCATCTCCTTTTTCAAAATTTTGCAAAACCATTAGAGCTGATTCCACGCGTTTTTGTTTGTGTGCTTCAGTCAGCATTTAGGGGACCCATCTGGAGCACAGCTTCTTGTAGTCTAGCTTTTCTGTCACAAGTTTGTAAATGAGTGACCGTGAAACTTATGGAAATTAAAAAAGAAAGTTCCGTAAGTGTGAAATAACGGTTCTCACGAATTTTCGTGCCCACATGTTCCACATTGTCAGTCACCACACTTGCTCAGCCACTGCGCTCCTCATCGTGGATATTGGTGTGACCTTCTTTAAGCAGATGGACCCATTGTCTCACCTTACTTTCACTAATGACATCAGGCCCGTAAACCTTACATATCCGACGATAAATTTCTGCAGCATTAAGGTTTTATGCTAACAAAAATTACATGACACTACGAACCTCACAACTGGCGGGACTATTTATGACAGCACTCATTTAAATCACTCTCACATAACATCAGATGAAGATAAAACTTAAGTAAAGGGATCAGCAGAAAGCTGATGAGTCAATCTATTATACTGCACATGTGTGACCCTGCCTATGAGTCTATTTTGGCAGTCATATTTCAACGGACCTTACTTTGTGGACACGCCTCGTAAAAACCTTAACTATAGTGTATCGCCCCCTTTTATCACCACTCACAAATAACAGTCGGGGATGGTAACAAGAGAGTTATTTTATTCAGATAACAAATTACATACAACTCAATCTGACGTGATGCAATACTCTCGCCCATAAATGGCGACTCTAAACACATTAAATAATCTTTACTAAATTGACCTTCATATTAATCTCAATTAGTCTTGTCATAATAACAAATTAATCATCGTATGAAAGATCCAGGTAAAAATGATCTATCAGAAACGCGATCCAGAAAATATACATAAGAGTTAAGTTAACCTGACAGTTCCCAAAGGTCAAACAATAACAATATAGTCTCGTATAACAATTTTCCTCCCGACTGAATATTAGAATATTAGACATTATAATATATTCACAAAGGTCATAATATTGAAAACTACGCCGCCTAGTGGCTTGCAAAAGAAAAACATTAGTAAATAAAGCCAAGACTGCGGTATAGCCTCGCCGACTTGCGGCCCTTTCTTTGACTAACAACTCATAAACTTTAATCATTTTCAACAATGATAAATAGTCTCTTAATAAATAACAAGATGAATATAATTTCCTAAAATATTAAAATAAGAGCTGGCAAACGACGTTATCAGTTTAAATGGCCGTCCCCAGTGGCGGTACCCAAAGGGTAAAAAAAACCATCCTTTAAGCGGATAAGAAAGGTTTCAAACTAAGGCACAGGATCCAAAGGTCCCCCATAGGGATCGTTATAAAAGGTGATCAAATGGTTTAAAATAACCGCCCAAAGATATTAAATATTATCATGGCTTTAAGAGCCCAAAATTTACTAAGTCCATTTAGTGAAAATAATTAATAAGTTTAAAGTATTACTCATCCAGAACAATAATTTTGAACAGAAGAGAACAATTTAAGCCAAAAGGGAATTTTGAATAACCTAACACTTAAATCAGCTTCTGGCAATGTCGCTCACCTTGTAGCCAACAAGTAATATGTGCCTACAACACAGACACACCCTCATTATATATGCTAAAAATATGCCACGTGCTCTCGAGGCGTGGGAACAACAGGAGGGAGAGAGGGGTGGGGAAAACCATGCTTGTAGAACATACTGTAACATGCTCCAAGTCTCCAGATGCACGTGGAAGAACAGTTCTACTAGTTGGCCGAGCGCGGTCGATAGAGCGCAGTGACCTTGTGCATATCACTCTTCTTTTTTTTCTGTGGGCGCGGCTCGGTACTGGCGTCGGTAAATGAACCTTGGGCCTTGCTTCAGTCCAATGTTAGACAGTACCGTGATGTGTTGTGGAGTTATAGTTTTGCTGAGATGGATCAACTGGGGCCAGGATGGTGAGTGAGACAACCTCTTAATGTTTATATGTTGTAACAAGGTTACAATAGATATGCTGTTACAAAGTCTGATACCACTTATATTTGACCACTATGACGTTCGATAATAAGATCTAACATTAAAAATGCTCTTTTGTTCTTTTCACTACTTGGTGTCGAATATTTAATTACTTATGGCTTCTACCTGCCTTACTGAAAACTTGCAGATTTCCGGTTGTATTTTGAGACTGGCCCTGTTTAGACTGTTTAAAACTGTCTAAAATGATCTACATGTTCACATATTGTTATACTAAAAATGTTTGTTGTAACAATAACAAAACATTCTACGTCCTTTCAAATCTGATAGTAAATGTAGAAAAGAAGTTGATAGTTGGTCAAACCAAACACCATGTGTTTATAGTGTAGGTGGCTAGTAAGGTGTTGAAAATTCAATTTTATCTTTGTCAGCGGGTTCTATCTTTTGTTGCCAGAAACCACTCCCTCCTCATGTCAACAGTACCAAATAACAGAGTTTCCCATTCTATCTAAATAGTCTGTGTCAAAGGGCAAAGGATAGGCATCCCTTTGCATAACAAAATTTAGTCCTTTAAAATCTGTACTAAAGCAGTATTTTATTTTAATTTCTGGTACAGTTCTTTTTACTACAGGTAGCTGACCAAGGAGAGTTTGACTCTTCCGCTACCTGATTAGCTAAAATATCATCTACAATTTTTTCCCTCATTTTCTTCTGCACCTGTGGTATTCTATACGGCCTTTTGTGAATTGGTTTAGTGTCCCTAGTGTTATTAGAGTGTTTTACTTTATGAGTAAATCCCATACTTTCTGTTTGAAGGTTAAAAAAAAATTTGTTTGTAAAAACATAATTTTATTTTATTAAAGCTAGTTTACCCTGGTGGTCTTGGTGTAAAGTGCTCGCCTCAGGACCCAATATGGGTTTTTCTAGAGTGATAAAGATCCGAAGCACAACTTCCTTAGGAGGGCAAGTAAAGCTGTTGGTTCCATGCCGATTTGAGCATGTTGAACCCTGACAGATATGTGAAAATACCTTTATCAGAAAAATTGGTAGGTCCTTTCACCCTCTCTCATAGAAACTCTCGTATGTTAATATAATCAGTTGGTTCAAAAAGTGCATGTTAAATACCTTAAATTAAAAAAAAAATAGAATTTTTAAAATGGACTAGTAAAATACCCTAACTCTAAAATATTCCTAGACCATACAAAGAGGTCCTATGTTTAACTACATCCTCTTATGAAGTACTGGACACAACTAACCTGCTACTCAGCTTATTTGTCCCTGGATGTATTCCAGGTCATGAACCTGCTGTTCATCTATATATGAAATGTAGAGTACAGAAGCCATTGTTTTAAGATGAGGAATGTGATTTTAAGCTAGGTGGCCATCCTATTACTTCCGATAATTCAGAATTATAACTATGCGGTTCTGTGTCACTGCAATCTAAATTTGATGTACACTCTCCTAAATGTTGTTCACCTTTAGGCTACCAACATTGTTATACAAAAAGGTCACTTTGTAGGTGATTTACCCCTTCCCTCCCAATATAATCGTGTACTCCTAAAAGCTAGCAATCTTTCATAGACTGACTACACTATGACCCTATCTTATAAGCTACTCATTGACTGACTACACTATGACCCTATCTTATAAGCTACTCATTGACTGACTACACTATGACCCTATCTTATAAGCTATTCATTGACTGACTACACTATGACCCTATCTTATAGAGTTTATTCCTTCAAGGTAAGACTGCTAGCTTTCAGTTGAAACAGAGAGCACACACTCAAAAAGTCAGGCATGGCGCAGGAAGACAGAGGAGATATGACACGTTGACTTGTTTTAGAAATTTCAATAACTAAACACTATGTGTTGATTAACTTCCAAGATTCAGCCACATTATAAGGAAAGTGGGGTAAGGAAGCTCAGAGCTATTCATTATGAAACCCCACCCCCTTAATTTTTTTTCAAAAAACGACCAAAAATTAGAAATAAACACAGATTAAACAAATAACTACAGGTACAATAAACTTATTATTAGTCATATTTCATCTTTGATGACCATTCCTGACAGGAAAAAAACATTAATGCAAAACCTTAACCTTTCCCCTCGTGCAGGCATTTAACAATGCCTATGTTTGCCCGAACATTCTCTGGTGCATCATGCATATATGTTTCATTGTAATAAGCTACTCTGATGCCATCTACCCATTAACCATTGTACTTTTAGCCAGTCCAAATACTTTATATTGAAGCTGATAGATGGTGCCACCAGTTCACTGCTATACTATGACCATGAACAAAGTAATAAATGAGAAAAATAAATGACTAAGCAAAAATATTGGACAGGTTAGAATATACAAGTAGAAAAATGGCTGCCGGCCTACGCAAATAGCTATGGTACACACATGCTAGGTAATGGAATAATAAACTTTCCATAAAAGTTTCAGTATTACCTAAATTAATGAGAGTATAACATAACCAACACAATACACATTCATATTGGATCCATATAATACGACTAGTACAATTTGATAAATAAAAATTATATAATATCATTTTTATCATTTCAATTTTAAGATTAGATACTACTCAAATTTATTGTTTAGCTATATTTTTATATCTCTGAATAGTATAGTTTTTGCAACACTGAAAATAATATTCATCACCCTATAATTGCTCCAGCGGTTCCAGGTACAATGTTAGCGAGTCTTCTCCATTCCACACGATTCACGATATTATTAGAACTTACATCAAAAACAGATGTCACCAAATTGTTTGATATTAGCAGCATGCGCACACACACACCTTGATGTGTTTTATTAGTAATCCACATGCCATGGTGGGAGGTTTGAAGGAGTCCCTGTTAAACACACACATGGATGTCACAACACCTGTCTACACATTATCAGCACTATACTTCTGGCACGTCTAGTTGCCTAGCATCTCTCTTTTTGACCCATTCAAGGTCACAAGATAAACAAGAGAGAAACAAGAAGATTTTCTCCTGAAACATTGTAATAATTACTGATAAATTAACCCTAAGAATAAAATAAAATAAAAGTGAAAATAAAAGGTACTCAATTATTATTTCAATGTTAACATTGATAATACAAGAAAAAATGAACAAACACATGACCAAAATCCTATGCGTAAACCATCAAGAATGTTTGGTTTGATTTTGACACTATTTCAACAGTTTTAAAAAAATATAATATTAATACACATGTTCAAAACACAATAAATGTAAGTGGTCACCAGGAACAATTATAATAACAGAATCACATTAAATTAAGTGAAACCCACTTCAAAGGTCAAATGTTCTAAGTCATCTTCTCTCTCAATATACTGTACTGCCGATGATGGGAAGAACTATACAATAAACATAAAAATAAAATATACAAGAAAGGCACATCTCATATTCAAAATATATCTGTTGAATCACACTTCGTTCTTCCAAGTGGGTGAATGGGACAAGACATTTCCCTGGTTTGTTTGTAAACATACATTCAGGAACAATTCTTTATTTGTGTGTCTTTAATCATGCAAAGTTAAAGCATGAGGTGGTATACTGTATATTCATGTACCTGGTGTGGCAATAATTGGCCCGGGTTGACGCTGTAGAAGTGAAACCAAACAAATTACAAAATATATGACTGCTTCGGTTAGACATAGTTCCACTCCAATTCAACACATTTTTTCCCCCATGGTTTCAAAAGTTTTTGAAAACAGTGATAAAAGTAATTTAATAAAACCCTCTAAGTTCATCAGTCACATTTATTTTCATGTCTTCAACATCCTCAAATCTCTTTCCTTCGAGCACTGTTTTCACTCTATGAAATAGGAAGAAGTCCACAGGTGCCAAATCAAGCGATCACAATGGCTCTCTTGCACAAATTTAAAAAATGCTCTCTTAAATCTAGAATATTTTAAACTAATGGTAAGACACTTTTTTTATATGACACTTTTTTTTAGTGAATATTTTAATTACTAATCTTGTTTTATATATATAGGTTTCAGATGGTTATGACATGACAATTTTTTTACACAATTTAATTTTGATGCTTAATTAAATGTAAACCTGTTTTTGCTATACTAAATCTAAAAATATATGATTTATTTGGAATACAAGAGCATATTTGGGTAGTTTTCAGTTTTAAGTCATATTTATACATTTTTTGGGGCATAATGTCACATTTTGGTTAAAATTGCTTAAATAATTTTATATCTCTAATATCTAAGAAACAAATATATGCTTCGTATTTTACATTCATGTTATTATTAAATGATTAAAAGGAATTTATATATTTATGTGACAAGATAACTTGTGGATAAGAATCATTTTATATAGTTTTGCCTGCTCAAAGCAGTTTCAATACAATTCAATACAACTTTAAGTATTTTATAACAGTTCAAGAGATAATATAGCTACCGAGAGAAACTTGGGTCCGGGTGATATCATTGCTTCCTTTCACAGAATGGTCGTTCTCCCTTCCCACGTAATTTCCTTTCCTCATGTAACTATTTTCTTGGTATGTTTATAATATCTTTGTTTTTACTCTAAATTTATGTTCTTTGAAATGAGAAGAGTACACACACATTACTGTATATAATGCACTATGTTGGTCACTCCTTGTTTGGATCTTAAGGATCATGTGATGATTACACACACAAAACAATGTTTACTTCCACAGTCTCATCTCAGAGAAAATACCTAAGTAATTGACGTGTTTTTTTAATACTTGTTCAATGTGGTATGAAATTTTTAGTGCAAATTCTACTAGTGCAAATTTTTCATATGCCAAAAGTTATGGAATTGAATTCTGTGAAGTTGAAAGGTTTTTTTGAATAAATTTGGTGAAAAATACTTTATTACTGATTGATTTATATTGTTTTGTAACTAAGGACTTTTTCTTTTAGTTCTAAGTCTTATTTTATATTTTTAACCATATATTTGCCTACATATTTTCCAGGCCTTTTTCCATAAACATCCAAGCCATAGTTAATAATGTATTTAATAATAGCTTTAAAGCTAATAAATGGATGTCGGGACTAGTAAAATCTTATCTTCTTTCACTTGAACATATGAACCTTTTTGTCCAAACATTAATTGAATAGTGATGGCATTCCAGGATGTTTTCATAATTCTGAAACACTTTACAAATAACATTTAGAACCAATGTAATTTTATTACAAAACTTTTAAATACTTTAGGTAATTTAGGGAACACATTTTTTTATGAGTAATAGTGATGGGTTGATGGCATTTGCTAAGATGTTTTCATCATTATGAAACACCATACAAATAACATTTAAAATCAAAGTAATTTTATTACAAACATTGTATGTATTTTAGGTAATTTAGGGGACATACTTTATGAATTGTATGTATGCTGCTAAATACAGTAAACTCCTGATTATCTGGTTTAATCGATACTGGAGAATGCACTAATAATTGAAATTACGTTTTCTTTAATGTTGACAAATAAACTTTATTTATATCATGGATAATCTTATATATAAAACAACTTTACATTGATATGCTTAAAAATACAAAGCAGCCTATATAATATTTTCTTCTAAATATGTTTTCTTAAGTAATTGTGTATTATTTTATTCTTTAACTGATTTTTGACATTTTTTCTTATGACAGTTCTCATTTTTCACATTGACAGAACATCCATGATGCCCTGCATAGTCCAACAATGTATCAGAACACTTTTATACTTCCATCTGACTAACTAGAGATTCCTCCACATTTTTCGCCACAGTTTTCGCCTAACCCTAAACTGTATTATTTAAGAAACATCCACAGATAATCCGATTGAAGATTATTGAGAGTTTACTGGAGTTTTAAATTAAACCTTTCTCACTCAAGTCTTTTATTTTAAAATATATATAACCCGCCTCGGTGGCGTAGTTGGCTAACGCGCCAGTCGTGTTGAGTCAGACCACCGAGGACGGGAAGATCGAGGTTCGAATCTCAGTCGGGTGAACTGGGGGTGGTTTTTCCTAAATGGTTTTCCACTCTCCCTCCACGCAAATGCGGGTTCACTTCCCCTATATTCAACCTTCCCAATTCCTAATCCATTAGTGTAATTAAGACATAAGCGTATAACCCGAACGGGTAGTAAGACGCGGTGCTAAAAATTAATTAAAATATATATACTATATATATATATATATAGTAGGACCTCCATATATCAAACGTCAGTATATCGAAATTTTCTACATATCAAAGTTTTGGTGAATCCTCGAATATTAAATAGAAAAACTGTTTCTACATATCGAGAGAGAAAAAGTCTATGTATCAAATTTTTTTCAAGACCAATCGGGATTTTCCCATTATAATGATGATGGCATAAGAAAAGTAATTGAAAAAAAAATGGAATGGAGATGTTACAAGAGGAAGAAGGAAATGTTTGGTGAAGGTCATGGTGACGCCGACGGGTCACCTAGCATGATGTTATTGTCTCCACAATTCTCTCACCCCTTTTCACACTTAGCCTTCCTCGGCTATAAATTAGCTTCAGTTTGTTTCACTATCTCTAACCGACAGTTTATGTTCACTTTTGTTTTTTTAAGGTATGTTCAACACATTTATTTCTGGTTTGTTTTTAATTATCTTTATGAACACAACTTGTAGGCCTACATACTGTGATTCATATTCACTTATAATGAGTGCATTGATTAGGAAATATTTCTAAATAAAATAAACTACACAATACCTTTTATAAAAAGATTGTTTCTATACGTCAAAGTTTTTATATATAGAATTTTTTTTATGAAACCATCAACTTCGATATAAGGAGGTCCGACTGTATATATCTTATTGCTCATTTTATGAAAAGGGCAAATTTCTGCTCATTTATTGAATGTGCTTCTTCACTTGATTATTTCAGGAACTGGGCAAAAATTGCATTAACTATGGGCATTTCAAGAACCAGAAATTATTGTACTATCTAAACTGAAATTTGTTTTAAGAAATTATATTAAACTAAGCCAACCTAACTTAACCTAACCTTCCATTCAAAAAGAATTAAAAGTCAAGTTTACTTAAAGATCAAACCTCTTCTTCACTTGACCATTTCACAGACCGAGTAAAAATGATCTAGTTCATAAATTGGGTAACGGTTGGAGCTGTTCAGCATAAGCACTCCACAACTCATGAAATGGACTGTTATTTTCCCAGTTAGTGAAATGATCAGGAGAGGCCAGTTCACTAAATAGACAGAAATTTGCCCGATTCATGAACTGGGAAAATTCATAAATGGGATGTGACATATATACAATTAAAGTGTTTTTTTTAAAATTATTATGAAGCTAAGAATAATCATTTTAGAAACCACTAACTCTATTATTACTTGGCTTATTTTTAGTAGACTGTTTATTAAGATTTAATTAAATCATGCTAAAATAGCTTTGTAATACAATTTAATTTTGCAGATGTAAACCTAAGTAACCAAGTAGAAATAATATTTCACCCTAAAATGGACGAAAATGGTTTTGCAACTCCAACAACATTTAAACATCATTCCAATGAAGAATTAAAAGAGGAAATGATTGCTTTGTCCACAAATTATCCTAGTATCACCAGGTTGTATTCTATTGGAACCAGTGTAGAAGGGCGTGATCTTTTAGTGTTGGAAGTATCAGACAATCCAGGAGTTCATGAACCTGGGGAGCCAGAGTTCAAATATGTAGCCAATATGCATGGCAACGAGGTGGTGGGTCGTGAGATGCTACTATTACTTCTCAAGTACCTCTGTGAGAACTATGGAACAAATCCTCAAGTTACAAATCTTATCAATACTACTCGCATTCATATAATGCCAACCATGAATCCTGATGGCTACCAAAGAGCACAAGAAGGTAATATAATCCAACAATATTACTATTATATATAATATAATTAGTAAAATACCTCTTGGTCTATTACTCTGGTATACTGTCTTTTTAATAAGATTCTTGGCCAACCATTTCAGTCCGGTTCTTTAGTCCAATTTTCCACCTACTCACTTAGATATTCATTCAACTCCAGGATTTAGTATACTATTTACTTCAACTATTCATTTAGGGAAGTTATCTTACCATGGTTATATAAGGCTTTGGATTTTGCCTGTTTATTGAAGTGATGTTAATAAGATTATTTCCAACTGCCATAAAGAGGCTTTGGTTCATTTCCCAGAAAGTCCGAACCATTAGTCTTTATGTAGTTGGAAAGCATTCTGTTTACAAGTCATTTAGAGATCACTACATGTGTAGCCAGCCTACTGTGCTGAATACCTCTCTTGTGCCAATTGCCTACAGGAAAAAAAAAATCATACAACATTGTATCTATATTCAATAGATTTTGCTTGGAGTAAGTCAGCCAACTTTGCGAATCTCTGTTGTCAAAATTATTTTGTCAGAAATAATTGTTATTGTGAAAGCGGTCATCTCCCTTGTACTTTTTCCTGAACGAAAAGGGCCAAGGTCATGCATCTGTTTAAAACCAACTAGAAAGTGGTTTTTGTAAAAGGTGGGGCTATGATTGATTGCCTTTAAGAGGCAGCAAGGATTCATTGACATTAAGCTAGGCCTGGATACTTCATAAAATATTTTTATACATTTAAGATAGAACAAAATATCACAATGCACCTGCTAAGTGTTGTCTACAGTCGAATTTTTCTGACAAATAGTTTAATCTACTAAGTTTGGCTACTTATCCTCCAAAAAGTTACTGTATCCAGATAAAACTAGTAAAATGGGTTGATAACCCATGAGATAGTTATTTTTAGTTTCAATAAAATTTTGGTGTTCTTGTGTGGATACTTTGTAAAACTCCATTGAAATTTACAAAATTTAATCCAATTAATAACATAGTTAAAAAACTAAAAATCTCGTTTCTAGCAATTACACTTAACTATAATGATAAATTACCATAAACTGTTTAACAAACACATACATCAAAAATCACTCTTATAGTAATTGAAATTATAGTAAAGGAATTTAGGACACTAATACTAATATTTTGTACTAGAAACTATAGACCCTCTAAAGACCAATAATTGTATTTTTTTCAAAGTTAAAAACATGTTTAAAATTACTTAATTTTACAGTGTAAATATATTATATACATAATACATCAATTTATTATGTGTGTTAAAAATATTTTTTTTCAAATAGATTAACTGAAAATTAATACATTGTATTAGCATAATCATTGATTACAATTACTATAATTGTGGTTCCAGGTGATTATGGTAGTGTACTAGGACGACCTAATGCCAATAAAGTTGATCTCAACCGGAACTTCCCAGATCAGTATGGACCAACAAGAGTGAGTTTTGTTCATAGCAGTTAAAGGACGCTTACCTTTTTACTTTCTCGCTATCTTACAAGTAGAGAAAGTATTGTATTCTTCAAAAAAATCGAAGTCGAGATTTTGATGAGACTCGACATTTCATGACCCCTCGAATCCTAAAAAGTGGTTTTTAAATTTCCGTCTGTCTGTACCTCCAACTAGAGACTAAACTATTTTACCGATCGGGCTAAAACTTGATATCTAGGGTTCTCATAGGGTTTCCCCGAGGTGTTTTTGGAATTTGATATCTAACTAAGGGTAGTTTACTGAAGGGCAAAAAGATAAAAAGTCGATTTTCTCAAAATTGATTAACGATTTTGATTAAATTTAATTTCAAAACATTTATAAATATTCCAAACAAAATGGCTACTCTCAATATTTTAGCAAAATGACTTTAAGGGCTCCAGTCTGATGCGTAAATTCTCATTTTTATTTTTTATCATATCTCCGAAACTATTTGAGATATGAAATTACTTATCCTTGAAAATATGTAGATATATTTTTAATACAAATATTTTCTTCGAAACATATTTTTATAAAACCAATAACTTTCAAGCTATACACAGATATATATATATATATATATATATATATTTACTTTTCAAACACTAAAGGTAAAGTATTGTGACTGTAAAAAAAAATCTAACTAGAAATGTTGATGGATGTCGACTTCTCATGACCCCTCGGACCCTAAAAAGTGGTCTTTGCAATGCCATCTGTCTGTGTGTCTGTTTCAACTTAAAATTAAGAGTAGTTTAATAAAGGGCGAAAAGAGAAAAAATCGATTTTCTCAAAATTGGCTCTAACGATTTTGATTAAAACTCTTATGTGGGCGTTGATTAAGATTATAAATAAAGTGGCTATTTTCATTTTTCCATGAAAATGACTTTTAGGATACTTTACAGAAGCTGAAATTTCCGTATCTCCGCAACTATTTGAGATACTAATTAACTTATCATTTCAAAATTGTAGTACTATTAAAAATAAAAAACTTTTATATGAAATATATTTTTATAAAACCGACAGGTTCTGAGATATTAACAAATATATTAATACAATTTTGTGAGCTTTGGTTTTAAAGAGATACTACTTAATTTTTAACGCAATAATTTTCCAATGCCATAGAGTAATTAAATATAAGTGTCTAAAAAGTTTGATATTTTTCCTTAAACCTCTTAGGAGAAATGTTTGTACAACAATGATTTATCTTCTTCATTTTAGACTCAATAGTCAATATTTACATTTTTTTATTGGTCAAAATTTATAAATGAGGAATTTAATAGCAATGCGATGACATGAAAACTTAAAATTAAGAGTAGTTTAATAAAGGGCGAAAAGAGAAAAAATCGATTTTCTCAAAATTGGCTCTAACGATTTTGATTAAAACTCTTATGTGGGCGTTGATTAAGATTATAAATAAAGTGGCTATTTTCATTTTTCCATGAAAATGACTTTTAGGATACTTTACAGAAGCTGAAATTTCCGTATCTCCGCAACTATTTGAGATACTAATTAACTTATCATTTCAAAATTGTAGTACTATTAAAAATAAAAAACTTTTATATGAAATATATTTTTATAAAACCGACAGGTTCTGAGATATTAACAAATATATTAATACAATTTTGTGAGCTTTGGTTTTAAAGAGATACTACTTAATTTTTAACGCAATAATTTTCCAATGCCATAGAGTAATTAAATATAAGTGTCTAAAAAGTTTGATATTTTTCCTTAAACCTCTTAGGAGAAATGTTTGTACAACAATGATTTATCTTCTTCATTTTAGACTCAATAGTCAATATTTACATTTTTTTATTGGTCAAAATTTATAAATGAGGAATTTAATAGCAATGCGATGACATGAAGATGTGCAACACCTAATAAAATGTCGAAAACTTTAACCGGAAGTCGAAATTTTAATACAAAATGTTGACCTTGGGGGACCCAAATATTGATATTTTTTATTGGTTCAAACATACAAATGAGGACATTAATTCTTTAAAAATAAAATTATAATATTTAAAACTGGGACTCAAAAAATGTTTTACACAAGTATAGTGCAATTTATGCTTAGGTTTGCTAGTGTATATTATTATCTCGTTTCACATATATTACGAGTTTTGAGTAAATATATCCATTTTTAAATAATAGAGTTAGAAAGTCCGTGCGAAGTTCCGTACCATTATTTAAACTAAGTAGGCCTATATTTTAATTTATATTGGATAATCCTGATATTCTTAGCATTGATCATAATTAAATTTTAAATTGTATACAGACAATGTCTGATGTAAAATGGACTGACTTGGGAATAAATATTACAGAATTAATATGGTCTTTATAAGGGGAAGTACAGTAATATTTCAAAAAAATCACAAAAATAATTCTAACTTTTTCTAAAGGAAATAATTGTTGTGGATGATAAAGTGATAGTAGTTTTATCAAACTACTTAATTAAATTAATTACTGTATTTTTATGTTTAGTCTGTTAAAACACACTCTTAGTGTCATATCTTATTGATAATTGAGTTAATACCACCTCACAGCTCATTATGCATATTATAATGATTAGTGACATGATCAGCCATTGTGTGGGGTAATATAAAATGTGTTATGTAAGTCAAAATAAATTATAAAACTAAAGGTTAATGCCTTTTATTTGTACCATTTCTGTTTAAATCAAGTTTCTATGTTTTGACAAACAGGAAAAATAATAGTAGCACATACTATGACAAAGAAAAATAATAATGTATAATTTGGCACGTAATTAGCATCAAAATTAATCATTCAGACCAAAGGATGAAATTATGTTACCTTGTTAAGTCAAAATTATAGAAAATTAATTTTATGTTCTCACACCTTTTTTCATGGTAGCTCCCATATGTTGATATACATTTCAATCAAATTCACAACATTTAACTCACTATGGACACATTGTTTATGATGTACAATCATTACACCTTATCATGTTAAGAAGCTCAACAAGAGCAGAAACAATACCGGCCATCGGAACAAATATACTATTCTCTAGTTTCCTGTCCCAGTCATTTGGATCCCTTGCAACCATAAAGGTTTGCATGTAACATCTTGGTGGTGCACTCATAAGCTGTGAAGGTATGCTACTCTTTCATATAGTTACAGTGTTTGGGTTATAGGGTGCCATTCACATGTATGTTTTATAGCTCATGGTACTTATTGTTTAGGTATTGACTCTCCAATTTTAGTTTGCGTTATCATCATCAATCATTAGTTAAATGTCATAAACACTAACTCTAGATTGATTATTATTATTACTATTTATTTAATTTTTGTCTATCCTGACATCTAAAGGGTAGTTCGGGACCTAAATCTACTTACATATTTTTGTCTATATCATCCATTATACCATATCCAATTTTTAAACAATAATTAAATAATGTAATTTGCACCTTATCTAACTGCCCTTATAATCCTACTATATAGTTTTTATCCTACTAGTTGGTCCGCCCCTGCTCTATATTGATTAATTATCATTCCAATAAGCTTATTTTGTAATTAGAGCTCACTAATAAATAACTCAAGCTGAAATTAGTGATCATTATTCTCATTGGCCTTCCTTCGTATCAAAAGTGATTGCTCGTCTCTGGTGTACATAGTCTTCAAACACTATGCCTTGGGCCATAAAGTCTTATCAAAATGTGGGCGGGATTGGTCATTTATGTATTGATAAGTCTCACACTTTTTCCACCAAACCTAATAAAGTATTTTGTCTCATCATTCGGGGGAGTATGATTAAGGCATGGATATTTTATTAATCCAGTAATCTTCTCTGGTTTTCTCATATAGGTGTCTTTAAAGAGAGTTGAAGGTTAAGTTTTGAGCTCATATTTGAAGTTATCTGTAATGTCTTTCCTTTGACACTTGTGGTCAACTGCCAAAACAAAATGTCATGATCTACATGAGTCATTGTATTATTGATTTTTATCACTCTTTGCTAAAGCATGAGGGATTTCACTTTGTATCAATACATCAAAAATAGATGTTGGTCAAACTATGGTGTATTTAAGCATAATATGCATCTTCTGATGCATTGCAGTTAACTATATTTCTTAACATAACACATATAATACTCGATGACCTCCGGAGGCTATAATCACACACTAAAAGGATTGTGACTTTCTAATCATTTTATGATCTTATTGTCTTGTCCTGAATTTTCCTTTAATGACCCATTTCACCTTATTATATACTTATGTGATGATTTCAAGTTATTATTGTCATTTCCTCGTATATATGTACAAAGATATAATACTATTTACCCAAATGAATGGCACAGTTTGTGCCATTCCTATTCCTTGTATGAAATTTTCACAAGTTTAATACTTCTAATCAATGTACGTTCTATGACAAGATCTTTAGAGATATGAGATTACTAATAGCTTGACAAGTGATATGATTATAGTTTGTCATAAAACAATTATATAGCAGCATTGAAATGTATGGATTTCCTGTATAATCTACAAATACGACCTCAGTATATTTGACATACTTCTTATGTCCTTATGCAACAAAGACATTCCGCATTTGATCCACACTAATTAAGTGAAAGTTTTGATCTTCAATACGTTCAGCACGAAAAACATTTTGAATCATGCACTTTATAACTAACAGCTCAACAAAATGCCATGGTGCCATGCAAGTCGACCCCGTTTCAATACACCTCCATTAAGGATTGAATGCCTGACCTTTTGGGTCAACGTTTGCTCTACTTTGTGTGCTCACCCTTGCTGGTAAATCATTAATTTTTTATGACATTTCTTGATCCAATGAAGCACCTAAGTTTGGTTAAAATTGTTTTACCAGCTCAGCCATAGGTGCCATAGTATATTTTTTCACAACACATCTCTCAAATAAATACTGATCTTTCGAAGGCCATGGATTTTAATAAAACTATCCTTTGTTGTCCTAAATATATTTTTAAAACTCTGTTCATACGATTGGATGAATAAATTATATATAAAACATTGCTTGATTTTAGTGGAACCGTAAACTAGAACCTGAAACAGCTGCAGTCATGTCATGGATAAAATCATATCCATTCGTCTTATCTGCAAATTTACATGGTGGCTCTTTGGTGGCCAACTACCCTTATGATGACAATCATTCACAAACTAATGGCATTCCTAATCCAACTCCAGATGATGATGTTTTCAAGATGCTTGCAAAAGTTTACTCAAATGTAAGTTGGCTTTATTTACACACCATCCATGTTTGAATTTTTCTTGTTTTTATGTGTGTATTTATTGTGTATGTGTGTTTTATATAACATGTATAAAATGTGTGTGATTCTATATATCATATTTCAAGGCTATTTATTTATTATGTACCAGTCACATTTTAACTTATGTCATCAGGAAAGGCGGCACAGCACATTATACATACATGTTTTTCAGGGTTGATAAACAAACCACTATTTTTAACTTGTTTATAGAAACATCACTTTTTGGTCCAATTACTTTACTTAAATCACTTTTTCATAACAAGTAAACAAATTAAAAAACAATTAAGATTATTTTTACTCATCAAACCTATTTTATATCACAATTTTATTATATAATATTTCAGCAAGCAAACACTTTAATAAATGCTTTACCCATTTCCCTGGCAGGCTTATAAACATTCATTCATAATAACATGACTGAAATATTTGCTCTAATTTTAAAACATTTGATATTTTAGATAGATCTTTATTTTTCATATTGTAAAATTGTTTCAATCATTTAATTTATTGTATTTTTTAACTCTCCATAAAAAAACCACTACATTATGATGGTTCAAATTTAATTATTTATTTAAAGAGCACATTACTTCGGGTGTAACAAATGTTTATAAGTCATATATTTTGTTTACCTCGGCGGTCTTGGGGCATAGGACTTGCCTCAGGACCAGATGTTTGTGGACCCAAACCCATTCAGGGTTGACAAATTTGAACGTGCTCTTCATTTGATCGAGCTTACAATGTTTGAAAGCTCGGACATCAAGCTAGTGCACAAAGAATATTTACAAGTTAAACCAAAGTTGTCATCAGAGAAGTTTAATTTGAGAAACTTTTTTACTTAACCCCATCTTCCAAGTCCTAACAACCATAGAAAATAGCTAAAAGGTTATCATGTTCCTAAATGTTCTAAGTTTATTTAAAGAGAATGTATCATAAAATATAAGTTGAAGTAAACAAACATAAACCATTTATAAAGGCAGTGTAAGTCCATTTATTAACAAAATATGAATATAATAATAATGATAAATAAAAGGTAAACAGTGACAAGAATTGGGAACACGCTTTAAGCATAGAAAAATAATTTAGTCATGAGAAATTTAATAGGCCTCAGCCTTCATAATAAATTCAAAAAATAAGGCATTTAAATGTAACATTCAGGCAAGTGCTTTAGAGGAAATATAAAAATAGAAAGGCGCAACATAACCAGTGCGAGAATAAACCTCAGTTGCATAGTTATTCCAATATTTGGTAACATTCTAAGTAAAGTTATTTCATAAAAATATCATCTGGCCAGATCAATAAGCCCACTAAAACATGATAAATAACTGCCAATTCTAATAATAAACCTAATTCTAAGGGAAACAAATAATTAGGAGCCCACACATATCTGACATCTAGCAGAACTCTGTGTCTGATCATACAGACATTCAAATATGACTAACTGTAACTGTATCAAAATATGCTTGCTCCGAGAAGCAGGTAAATCATTGTAAGCAACCAAGGCTAAATAGTTGTGCACATCAAGGAAAAATAAATTATCAAACCTAAACAAAAACTTAAAAATGATTAATATTGCTCACAACATTACCTGAAGTTGCCATAAATAAATTTATTTAACCTTAGATTCATCATATCATTTAAATTTAAGATTCAAAATGGATACCAAGTGAAAATGTATTAATAAATTTACAGGCCAAACAGTGTTATATAAAATGTAAATTTTAACTAACTTGTCTGACCACAGACTTTATATATGCACACAAAAAATCAAAACGTACACAACTCGGAGTTGTCAAAAATATAATTTTATAAAAAAATATAAATAAATATGCCGAAACAGAATTCTAGCTTACATATTGCGTCACTTAGCCCCTACAATCAGACAAGCATGAAAGAGTGATTTACAATACTGATCACAAAGCTATAAACAGTTTCATCACAGTGGTGAAAAATAGTATACATGTGACAAAGATTGCTTGATGCACTTACCATCGACGAATCATAGTAAGAGCTCTCGATGACGCATGCGCACAGTCATTTATTTGTTGACTCATGATGGGGGACACAGAGAGGAGTAATCATTAAAGACTTCACCTCGGTTCACATGCATGCGCAATGTTCTGAACTGGGGAAAACCTCTTTGGTGGTATTTCATGAAAACAGGCAGGAAAAGTTTATCTTGTTTTTCTGTACACACAATTCACTCGGAAGAAATGTTTGATCCAAACATGGTGTGAGAGGACACAGTCCAACATGGTCGGGCTGGTTGAGTTGGGTTAGTTACTGTAGGTGTACGGTGACAGGGATATATTAACAAATTGGACCATCACATTTTTCTTGAGCAATAAAACTCTCTAACACAACTTCTTCTCGAAGGGGAAGTGAGGCCGTCTCGTCCATCCCATGGCGATTGTAGCATGTAAAAGAACCCTGGAAGGTATGTGAAAATACCTTTCTTGGCACAAATTTGTAGGCCCTTTCGTTCTCGCTCATAGAAATTCTCGTAAGCTGATATAATCAGTCGGTTCAAAAAGGGCACTTTAAATACCTAAAATAAATACAATAAAAATAAAATAAGTAATCATCAAAGTTTCTAGAGCACTTTCAATGTCTACAACCATATATAAAATACTTGTATGCTAAGCTGCACTGACATATAGCTACCATCTTTTTTTAACACTCATGGATGTTATTCAAAAATGGGTAGATCATTTCAAAGTAAAATTAAATAGAGCACGAAAGTTCAACACTATTGATAAACACTTCTCTGAAATAAATGAAAGTATGTAAAGAGCCTTACAGCACATACACTTAAAAAGGTAGTTAACTTACTTTGCACATACTATGTTGAAAAAAATAACAGAAAATAAGCAGATGATTTAATGCAAATATAGTTAAACAGAGAAGAGAAAATTCAACTCAATTTTCTCACTTTTTAATTAGATGTTGAAACTATAAGTCCTTGATAAAACTCTACCTACTTTGCTCTGGGTATTGGAATATCGTTTATCAACTGAAGAGTTAATCCAATTCATAAACTATATACTTTTTACCCATACCAGTGGATGCACGTACATTTTAAGATGTTAGACTTACATTATACTTTGTCATCTTTGATTGGGAATTTGGTATTCGAATCACGTTTGGGAATATTTTTCCACATAATTTTTACCCTTATTTTTCTACTCATTGGCTGCATTCTTCCATATTTAGGTAACTTGAGCACCAAAGATTAATTTAAATAGTTTGATATAATCCTCTTAAGGATAAAGAGGAGTTGTGATCAATTAACTGTTGTTGTTGTGTACAAATTATGATTTAAAAAGTAATGTGATTATTCTAAACCATATATTTAAAAAAAGAAAAAAAGAATAGAAGATTATGTGACTTAATATTAAACTATATTAAATTCAAATCAAATTATAAATGATTTAAAAAGTAATTTGGTTATTTTATACCATACATTTATTAAATAATGAAGAGAATATTTTAACTAGTGTGACTAGATTATTGATTATTGGGCCCAATTCATATATCTACTATTTTAAATATAGGACTAAAATTTTTGTCTTCTAGGCGCATCCAACCATGCATATCCCCACACCATGCAAAGATCAGCCAAGAGAAGTCTTCCCTGATGGTATTGTCAACGGTGCAAACTGGTATGTTGTGCCAGGCGGCATGCAGGACTGGAACTATCTTAACTCAAACTGTTTTGAAATAACAATAGAAATGGGTTGTATGAAGTTCCCACAGGCTTCAGAGTTGCAGCAATATTGGCTTCAGAACAGACTATCTTTGGTATCATTCATTGAAGCTGTAAGTGTTTAATTCTTATATACTTGTTTATTTATTTATTAAATTTTGACCAAGAGTAAGTTTTTATATTGTAAATAAAATAAAGGATCTTGGTAATTAAAAATAGATGAAACCTAATTTGGTGGCTGCTTGGTCTAAGGCGCTACTTTTGCAATAGACTCGACTGCTGATGATGGGGAGATCGCGGTTCAATCCTGGTTGGTTGTACTGAGAGTGGTTTTTCCTAAATGGTTTCCCACTCTCTCTACACATATGTGGATACACTCTCTCTACACATATGTGGATACACTCTCTCTACTAAATTAAATCTTTCTTATCCATAACCCATTAGCTTAATTAGTACATAAGCGTATAACCCAAAAGGGTAGCAAGATGCAATGATTAAAAAGACAATTAAAGAAAGAAGAGTTTAGCCAATGTTGCTTTTTTTTTAATGTTTACATTTATATCAATAATTTTTTTAAAATTATAATAATAGGCATGTGCGGTAATGACATTTTGACTTCGGGAAATTTTCGGACAGGAAAATAACAATTTTCTTTGGGAACGGGATGGGAAACAATAAAATAATTTTAAATAATTTAAGGCTTGTATCTCTTTTTTAGATTTATAATCTTAGTCTAAACTTAGCATTACCATTCATTTGAATTCAAAATAATTTGATGATAAAATTAGAAGTTTATGTCAATTTGATAGAAAAGGGATAAATTTTTTTAGTTTCATTAAGTTTATTAAAGTGATAGATGTCAAAAATATTTTTGAGCAGGTTTGGGAAAAGGGTAAAAAAAGTCTGTTTCAGTTGCAGCTGTAAGTCTGAACAATAAATTTAAACTCTGTTATCTTGTAAAAAATGTTAAAAGAAAAAAATATGTACACTAAAAATTTTTTATACAAAGTTATTTTTATTGTATGTTTTCCAAATAAAAACTTAATTATATTTTGTCTAACAAGTGTTGATTAAGGTTTTGATGTAATTTAAATTAAAAATATAGGCCTAATGAAAATATTATAATTGTGTTTTTTTTATCAAACATTTTTGGTATAAATATAAGTAAACTTTAAAATAGATTTTAGGATTGATTACTGTTACAGTTATTATGTGAGAGATACATGGAACTTAAATAAACTAGTAGTTTTGCAATGTAGGTGTTGTATATTTTAATATAAGATTGTTTCACTGACAAGACGACCGTGCACAGTCCGCATACATAGTATACAGTGAACATAACATTAAAAAACAGAAGTGGGGCAAACAGCAGTGTCACCACTGGTCTTTTTGAAAGGAAGTAAATCAAATATGACTATGTTGCCATTTACACAATTATAAAAGTTCCTAAATAAAAACATACAAAGTGTAAATTTTAGTAACTACCTCCACACTAAAACATTAAGATATTCAAATTTAGTTAAATAAATAATAGTGAGACACAGTTTTGTCCTTAAGAATGCTAAAAATATTTCTCAACTGAGCCAGTGTGCTGTGTGACTTAAAAATATTAATTTATTCAACTATTATTATCTATAATACAAAAGCATATGGATGTAATTCCAAATAACTTTTATGTAATAGACGTGTCTTTATGCAAATAGGTGTGGTGAAGATGTATTTAGTGCATAAACTGATATTTAAAAAACACTTTTATTATTATTTTGCACTGAATATGTTTTCCCGCCTTAAATCTATTCAGGTATAAATATTACCATCAATTATATGTAGTATGTTTTATGAAGCTAGTAGTAGAAAATATATGGTTTGAATAAAAAACTGGCCCAGGCCATAGGCTAGGAACTGTAATGGATGTATGTGTATAACCCGAATGAGTATTAAGACGCGGTACTAATAGTAATAATAATGGATGTAAATATATATGTAGTATGCTTAAGTTATTTAATGATGCTCAGTTGTGTTGTAAGGTAGTTATAAAATAAAAGCAACTAAACTTTCGGGTATCCATCTACTTAACAGAAGATAAGTTTAATTTAAATTGAATAAATCTAAAATATTTTTTAATGAACGTTAAATACAAACATTACATTGATAGACATACTTAATTGTAATTTTTTATGTTTTTTCCTGGAAACTTCAAAGAAATACTTCTGCCTGAGTTTTAAGAACAAACAATTTCATGAAGTTTTTTCACAAAGTTCGGGATCCCTCACAGCCCTAAATATTAATGTAAAGGTCTTTTTGGCAATAATATTTTCAAAACCTTTTTCTTGAATACATTTTTATTTACTTAATTTTGATTTATTTTAGGTACACAAAGGAGTGTCAGGTTTTGTAAGGAGTACAGAAGGCAATGGCATTGCCAATGCCACTATATCTGTGTTTGGGATCGAACATCATGTGATAAGTGCAGCCGCAGGTGACTTCTGGAGACTTCTACTTCCTGGAAACTATTCAATCACTACATCTGCACATGGGTACGGTACTTATTTAATATTTTAAAAATTATATTTTAAGAACATTTATTATAATTCTCTAATTATATTTGGGACAACCTGGAGGTCTAAGCCATTTCCTAAGTTGTTGGTCCAGCATGTTAACTAAAATATAAATTGTGTTATACTTTTACAATACTATTATAAATATACAATGAACCAAAGTTTATTGAAATTGGATTATACAATCTGGGTTAAATTATAAAATTGTTCAAACTGATGTAGATCTGATTTCTATATTCAGTACTTGTGTTTGAAAGCAATCATCATTCATAAGTAATATTAAATGAAACCGGCTTTGGTGGCAGCATGGTCTAACCCGCTCCTCTCGCAGTAGACTAGTCTGCCGATAACGTGGAGATAAAGGTTCGAATCTTGGTTGGGTGTACTGAGGGAGGTTTTCCAAAACGGGTTTTCACTTTCCCTTCCTGCAAATACAGGTACACTTCCTCTAAATAATACCTTTCTTATCCCTAAAACCGTTAAGGTAATTAGTACATAAGTGTATAGCCTGAACGGGTAGTAAGATGCGGTGCTAAAAAAATTGCATGTTAAGCATTTACAGAAGTGAATAGAATAAGATATGTAGAAATGTAAACCTGGTCCACAGACAAGGATACACCAGACCAACAGCATCCAGGTTAAAATTGCAGGTTTTGTGGGAGAGCTTGAGTCCCTCATCATGGGTCATTTTAAACATGGTTTCACTTGAGAGAAGTAGACAAATATCCTTCTCGAGTCATTTGGCCGGCTTCCACAAAGCTAGGTTCATGGATTGACCCAACCCCCTCTTCGCATAATCCTACCTTACAAAGAGCTGAAGCAGACTGAACATTACAATTACAATGGTCCCTTTAGGACGAACATGTTAAAAGTGAGTTGTTTAATAACTGCACTTTTGGAAGTGCTTCCATCACTGAGCGTTCACACTAGCAAATCCCAGTGTTGATGAACTCAACCTGGTTCAAGGAGCGCAGCCAAACTTCTGTAAGGCTGAGGATCTGGTATATCCCTTATATGTGGCCTAGTCATAGTTAATACCATTGTTTCTTTACTCTGTAAATATATTACAACCACAATAGAATAACATTAATCCTATGAATAGGCAGACATGTCAGGCTTCTGCAATGATACAGAGGGCAAAATTAATGATTTTGCTTATTCCTGATTTTTTTAAATTTCAGAATTAAATATTTTTGAAATATTCCTCAAAACTATACAGTATTTACATTGAAGGGACAGGAGATACTACAAATTATATTGCAGTAACATCCCATTTTACATCGCATAATTTATTTTTGTCACAATATCACAAAAAGCACACATTTCAATACCACGCAGTGTTGTAGTGTTACTACATTGGCAGTATACAACTGTATTGTAAGATCACAGGCTTTGAGTTATAACATTAATGCAATGGTGTAGCAATTTAGTTGTGTTGCATTATAAAAGCTATCAAAATTTTAGGTTTGTAGAGGACATCATATCTTGTTGAAAACACATCAAAAGTTCAAAGAGTGAAAATAAATTCTTTTAATTTATTTTTCTATATTTCTTATTAAAGTTTATTTTATTCTTAATAGATTTGACAGTGAAACTCTCCAAGTGGTTATTCCCAATGATGCTGAGAGTCATACAAGCCTGAACTTTACTCTCTTACGGAATAATCCAGAAAATTGGTCATCTCGCTATGACTTTAACATTAGTGAAAATCTTTTGTCAGATCATTACCTAAGCAACAGTGAGTTGACTGAGGCATTAAAATCAGTGGAAAAAATTAACCCAATTGTAGCCGAGTTTCAAGCTGATAACAGCTTTATATCTGAATTTATTCATTCATTGAAGATAACCGAGAATGTAAGTACTGTGAAGTTATATTAAATTATTAACTTAAGCTAGAAAAGTTAAAAGTTATTGATCCCATTGTGCTGATTTTTTTATACTCATTAAATAAAAATAGTCCAATAAAATTCTCAGTAAAAATAATTTTATTTTAATAGATATAGGACTTTTTTTTATTTGAACCACTGATTAATTATTTTGGCTACTGTTGAAGTTAAAAATGTTTTTTCCTCATTGTAAAATCAATATTTTGGTTGTTCCTTCATACTTATTGTAATCATACTGAATATATTATTGTGTATTTAATCATTTCATTATTTGTTGTGCGGAACCCATTAACACATGTAATTTAAATACAAATATTAATGTATTAGCTAATTTCTTCACTTACTATTCTATATTATTTTATATCCTTAATAATAAATACTCCCAAAGAAAGGAAGACCTTACAACTAACACATCATATTTATATGTTATAAATATACCACAAATATTTGTTGATTTTTACTTTCTCACCGCTCCTCAGAGAGAGAAAGTCTACGATCATCAAAAAAATCCTATTCAATATTTTGATAGATGTCAACGTTAATGACCCCCTGAACCCGAAAAAGTGTTTTTTGCAATGCTGTCAGTTTGTTACGGATTAGAGTCAAAACAATTTTCCCAAAAAGGCAAAAACTTGGTATCTATGATTTTCATAAGGTTCTTCAGAGGTGTTTTTTGGAATTGGCTAAGGGTGTGTGAAGCTTCGAAAAACGTGGGTCATGTTTAATACCATCAGCTCCGTAAAAAAAATTTCAAAGATCCAAAAAAGGATTTAAAAAAATTTTTAATCATTAGAAGTTGTTTACCATATGATAGCCATGTTTATCACACAAAATTCAAAATTTTATACGCATACAACTTTAAATTACTATTTAATTATTAATAACGTTTATTTAATACTTGTTGATAAAAATGATTGCTATGGATTTAAGTACGAAGGATGGTTGTTATCGATTTATTGCTAACATATTGATGTATGTTTGCCTGCTGTATGTGGCAGGGTGTGTGTTTAGTATGAATATAGCTACTGAGCCAGCTGTATTCTATTCCTTGTATAATTAATTATATTCATTAGCTTTAGGTGTCAGCACCGCATTGACCCTTCTCCCCTAATTGCTGTGGGCTCGCCAATCCCACGCTATTTCTTATAAAGGGAAAAACTGTTCAAGCATCTTTATAGGTGAAATATTAATAAGTGCTCAAGAAACAATATTGGGGCGCCCCAGCTATCATCTCATCACTCCAGGTATTCTCACTCATTATTCGCAAAGGTAGGCTCATAGTTAATTAATTGGGGGTCTCTCTGTTCGATAAATTAAAGCTTGTGTGAATAATCTCGTCTCTTAACACCGCACATATATTTTTGCTTTCCGGGACGGATCTTTTTCTTTGAAATAAATGAACTCTCGTTATGGTACAGTACAGTTTATTAATAAGACAAATATCTCTGCTCATAAAGTTATTAATAACTACAAAGTGTTTTTAATTGTGTTAAAGTCTCTTTATAAGCGCGAGCCTAACCATTTTAGTTATTATTTCATTAGCAAACCATATTGGTAAACTCGACCCTTTGTCCCCTGACTTTAGGTTCAATTTCGCTTGCCAGATTGATAAGGCTCATAACCGCATAGTTTTTTGTTGTATTGCTCTGTCATGAACCTGTTGTATGGACTCTGATTTTGTTTGATTGTTTCTCATTTAATTAGTTCAAGTGTATTTTTTTTATAGTACTAATATTGGTCAACATGAGGTTCGTAACTTTCACTCGGCAATGAGACCTTATTAAGAAACACCACGTTAAAATTAGTGAGTTTGTAATGTAAGCAGATTCCATTGTGAACAAAGGGTAAGTATTGACCGAGTATCACATTCCAAAACTATCTCTGATCGAAAAGGAAGTTGAGTCCAAACGTAATGAGTTTGAAGTGCTGTTATATAAGATTGTTTCTGAAGAAATTGAAGATTACAATGATGATATTGTAATTCAGAATCAAGACGATATATTTGAATTACCTACGTTATTAAGTTGGAGTATAATAATGCTACTTCCCACTCCTGAATCTCAACTGGACAATTCAAGTCAGTCAGACCTAGTGGGTCATTGGTTCATCACAGTTGATGAGCTATCACAATTTTTCAACACAACTTTTCACCAATATTCAAGCTTAACACCTGTTGAAAAAATGTCATATCTGATGTCAACTCTAAGATCAGAAGCACATCATTTAGTTAAGTCTCTTCCCCTTTCCACGCCCAACTATCAAATAGCCTACGATTTATTGTGTATTCACTATCACAACATAAGAAACTTAACTTCTCTTCACATAAATAAAATCATTGATTTGCCTCATGTCACTAGTGGGTCATTCAAGAGCCTATATAACATGCTCAGTAGTTATGATGAAAACAGTCAAGCTCTCCACGCTCTTGAACAAGGCACAGCTCTCGAAGGTACTCTCTTGTTCTCACTGTTGTTGAGGAAACTCGACGGCGACACTCGACACAGGTTCTAGACCAGCCGTGGTACAAATGTAAGCTTACCGACAGTAGATGAACTAATTAAGTTTTTACATTTAGAAGCGTCACATCTTGAGCTGGCCAACAATGTGAATATTACCCAGAAGCACCCGCACACTACTCATGCACCACAAGTCTCTTACTCATTGCCAAGGATGCCAGGTGGCATCAAACCCACGTCCTATCGAAATCACAAGGTCCCACTATTATCCACCTCTCACACTAATTGTGTTTTTAAAGCTGACACTCATTCAATTTATCGTTGTTCAGATTTACAAGTCAAAACTCCTCAAGAAAGATTTAATTTTGTAAAAGATAATGGAATCTCTTATAATTGTCTTGGTCACTCTTACACACTGAACAATTGTGAATCATCACGCTCATGTAACAAATATAATAAAAGACATCACACTTCACTACATTTGGACTCAAACCCGTCTAAGGACACTCAAGGTCACTCTACTCGTCCACCGCACAACAACCATAGTTCTGCTTGTCACTAAGCCTCCGCAAACGTATCAACTACAAATACTCCGTTTGTTAGTTTGTCA
The DNA here is from genome assembly GCA_902155825.1 of Timema genevievae. Taxonomy (NCBI): domain Eukaryota; kingdom Metazoa; phylum Arthropoda; class Insecta; order Phasmatodea; family Timematidae; genus Timema; species Timema genevievae. Next base: position 67,489 of record CABFWO010002950.1, read on the forward strand.
CACATACATAACACCGTGCTTTTAGACACAACTCTTGTTAATCTATCAACACCTGATGGTGTCTCCCTTGTTCTTGGAATATTGGATTCTGCTGCTCAAAGTACTTTCATCACGGAACATTGTGCTCAATTTTTACAGGTCAAATGCACTCGCGCCTCAAGGTTAATCAATGGTATTTCCCAAGCTCTGGTAAATACTAAAGGCTTAGCTTATCTTAATATTTCGTCTCTGAATGGAAATATAATCTCCCAAGAGCATCCCATATTAATATTGAATAAAAGAACTTCAGATCTTCCTCGTGCAGCCCTTTCACCTGACATAAAAAGGAATATGACCTCCTTTGTCCTAGCTGACCCCACATTTGACACCCCTGCACCCATAGATATCCTTTTAGGTGCAGGCTTGTTTGCACAAATTGTGACTGGTGAACAATATATTCTTGGAAAAGACCTGCCCATTGCCTTTGTTTTTGGTGTCGTCCTTATGGGACCCAATGTACCTCCAGACCATTTTAATGGTGTCACGACTCTGCTCTCTACCAATGATATTGACCTTCACTCCTCCTTGCAAAACTTCTGGAAACTTGAAGAACCTCCACATAGCGTGGGCCTCTCTAAAGGAGAACAATTATGTGAAGATCATTTTTTCTCTACTCACATTCGAGATGCTACTGGTTGATATGTAGTACGATTCCCATTCAAGGACTCTCATCTCCCTCTCGCTGACTCATCAAACAATGCAAGAATTAGATTTAATGTTTTAGAATGATGATTTGCTGCTCAATCTCAATTCAGACAATTGTATGTAGACTTCATGGAGGATTATCTTACAGCTGGTCACATGACTGAATGCAAATCACCTCCAGATATTAACTCACACTACTTCCTGCCCCACCATGGAGTCATGAAATCAACCTCGTCCACAACTAAGCTACGGGTCGTTTTCTATGCCAGCGCCCTCACCCGTCATGCCAACTCACTTTCATTAAATCATGTTTTATTACTTGGGTCTAAACTTCAAAATGATATTTGTGAAGTAATCACTCACCTTTGTCGCTTCTCCATTATCTTCTCATGTGATATTAGACAGATCTTGATACCCCCTGATGATCAAACGTACTAATTGATTTACTGGCATGACAGTCCCACAGTACCTCTTACTGTCTACCAACTTAGCATTGTCATGTATGGAATTACCTCATCCCCGTATCTTGCACTAAGAACTCTCCGCCAGTTAGTGAAGGATGAAGGACACAACTATCCGCGTGCATCCAAAGTCTCTCAAACACAAATTTTTGTAAATGATGCAGTTTGTGGAGAAGACACCATAGAAGATGTGCTTCTTCTCCAAGATAAACTTACCAAGCTGTTAAAATTAGGAGACTTTTAATTACTAAAATGGTCAAGTAATACGTCTCAACTTCTTAATTCAGTGCCACAGGACCATAAAGAAACCCCTCTCTATTTTCGGATACCAGAACAACCATTGTTCAGCATTCTCGGGCTCCAGTGGACACCTGACTCTGACAACTTCTCCTATCGCATGCGAGTGAAAGGAGACACCCACAAGCCTACAAAGCGTATTGTCTTCTCAATTGTGGTTCAAATCTATGATACTTGCGGTTGGTTAACTCCTGTTGTGTTCTGGGCGAAGTCTTTCATCTAGCTGTTATGGATATTAGGCCTGCAGTGGGATGAACCCTTGCTTGCTGACATAGCTAAAAACTGGGAAAGATTTTTGAAGAATATTCTCATTTTAGAAGCCATTAGCATACCACGCTATTTCTTTCTCGCGTCTGCTACCAACATTCAACTCCATGGGTTCTGTGATGACAGAGAGGCAGGGTATGGATGTTGCCTCTACCTCAAATGTCTTGACCCCGACAACAAAGTGACAGTCTTCTCATCACCAAATCACGTGTCCCTCCCCTCAAAAGAATTTCCATACCTCACTTGGAACTCTGCGCCGCTCACTTACTTGCCAAACTTATGTACTATTGCACTGACCTCTTATCACCACATTGCAAAATTAACTCTAGAACTGCTTGGTCAGACTCTGTGATTGTTCTCTCGTGGATTTATACACCACCATATTGGCTCAAAGTGTATGTGGCCAATTGTATCACATAAATCCAAGACTGGCTACCTCCTCACACTTGGATGCATATCGCTTCTCCCCACAACTCTGCGTACTGTGCTTCTCCAGGTTTATCCCCTACAGATCTCAACAATTATCCCCTTTGGTGGTCTGGTCCTCCGTGGCTCTCTCTTCCACCTAACAGTGGCCTCTTTCTCGTTTCTCTACTGTGACCAAAGCAGCCTGGCCCGACATCAGACCTTCACCATTAAATGTTCTCATTTTTAATCCTCCTACTGATTCGATTCAAACATTACTGCTCAAATACTTGTCGTGGACAAAACTTGTCAACACAATGGATTTTGTACTTCGCTTCCTTAAACACTGCAAATCAAAAGATCGCCAAACAGGACCCCTCAACCCTCAAGAACTCACTGAAGCCATTCAACGCATCTGCTGAGTTATCCAAGCTGAAACCTTCACTGCCGACATAGAACTCACCAAGGCTAAGAAACCATGAAGCACGAAACTTCAACGCTTATCCCTGTTCCTGGACAACCAGGGAATATTGAGAGTAGGCGGATGAATTAGTTGCTCAAATTTAGCTTACGAAGCTAAACACCCTATCATGTTACCAAAATCACATCATATTATCAACCTGATCATTGATCATCGTCATCTCAAGCACCTCCATGCTGGACCTCAACTGCTGCAGTCTATTTTGTCCCAACAATTCTGGATCCTCTCTGTTCGCAGAACAGTTAGACCTCGAATTTTCAAAAGTATTTGTTGCTTTCGCCACAAACCAAAGCTTATAAATCCAATAATAGGTGATCTACCTGAACCTCTAGTAACTCCCTCACGTCCATTTATCAAATCTGGAATGGATTATGGAGGTCCATTCTCGGTAAAGTTTCACACTTTCAGACGCCTCCAGCCTATTAAAGTCTATCTCTGCTTGTTTGTCTGCTTCTCAACTAAAGCAGTCCACCTCGAAGTCGTCACAGACCTTACCTCGGATGCATTCATCGCTGCCCTCACCCGCTTTGTCTCAAGAAGAGGGCTCTGTTCAGACCTATATTCGGATTGTGGGACAAACTTCATAGGTGCCTCTTATCATTTGAAGAAAATCATTAATGATCATCTAGCTTAAGACCACACTCAACAACAAATTCAACAGTTTGCATCACAACATTCCATCAAGTTTAACTTTTAGCCTCCAGCCGCACCACATCATGGAGGACTTTGGGAATCCGCGTTCGAAAGCGCAAAATACCACCTCTCAAGATTAATTGGAGATCAGATATTGACCTTAGAAGAGTTCATAACGTTGACGACTAAAGTGGAAGCTATGTTGAACTCTAGACCGCTAGTCCCTCTATCCACTGACCCATGTGAACTAGATGCTCTAACTCCAGAACACTTCTTGATCAGCTCTCCCCTTGTTGCCGTACCTGAAACAGATGTATCTGATATACCATGCAACCGAATGAAAAGATGGAATCTAGTCAAGTCACTCTTTCAACACTTCTGGAGAAGATGACACACCTTTCAGCAATGCTCAAAATGGGCAACACAAAAAGTTAACTTACAAGCAGGAGATCTATTCCTCATTCATTAACCCAACACACCACCTTTATCTTGGCGTCTTGGGCGTGTCACTTCAACCTCTCCTGGAAAAGATGGCATTGTGTGAGCTGTACATCTGGGCACACAAAAGGGTACACTTTCAAAGTCTGTCGCCAAAGTATTTCCTCTTCCACTCAAGTAGGGTTGTATATTTTGTTATTATCTCTTTCTTTTTAAGTTATTTCTTTGTGTTTGCCTTTTTTTGTCTCTCTAATTGGTTTATCTTGTATTTTTGTTTCTTTCATGATGGTTGTTGTATCTTTTGTTCTGCTCATTCATTGAACTAGTAGTTCAAGGGGCGGTATATTGAGTATGAATATATTTACTGAGCCAGCTGTGCTCTATTTTTTGTGTAATTAATTATATTAATTAGCTCTAGGTGTCAGCTCCGCATTGACCCTTCTCCCCTAATGGCTCTGGGCTCGCTAATCCCGCGCTGTTTCTTAGTATAACGGGAAAAACTGTTCAAACATCCTTTTAGCTCTCGGCACACACAGCCATGAAACTCTCTCATGTGAAATATTTATGTGCTTAAGAAACAATATTGGGGCGCCCCAGCTATCATCTCATCACTCCAGGTATTCTCGGTCATCATTCGCAAAGGTAGGCTCATAGTTAATTAATTGGTGGTCTCTATGTTTGATAATTTAAAGCTTGTGTGAATAATCTCACCTGTTAACACCGCACAGTGTGGGTTATATGTCAATTATAAGATATTTTTAAAATACATAATGAGCTGAAACAAGAGGATGCACTTTCCCCATTACTTTTTAATTCATCCTTAGAGTATAGTATGCTATTAGGGTAATGCAAGAGAGTAGAGAAGGGTTGACATTTAACGTTACAATGCAGCTATAAGGATAAGCAGATGATTTAGCTTCGTTGGGAAATAGAAGGAAAGGTGTGGCAAGAAATGGAGAAATTTTATTAGAGATTAATAAGGAAATATGATCATATGGAGAACACATTGGGGACAACAGTTTATTGAATAAAGCGAACAACATATCATTTGACAAGAATGAGTTTAAATACTTAGGAACAATTTTAACTAGAAATAACAATATTAAATTGGAAATTAAGAAAAGAATACAGTTGGGAAATGCATGCTATTACTTGGTTAGTAAGTTGTTGACATCTCACCTTGTTTCAAGAAATGTTAAACTCAGAATATATAAAACAATAAATTTATCAGTTCACTATGTGTGTGAAATATTTTATCCTACCTTACATGCTTAAAACAAATAAGGGTTTTCAGAAACAAGGTGATTAGAAAAATACTTAGTCCAAAAAGGAATGAGGCTACTAGTGAGTGGAGGAGGTTACATAATGATGAGATACATACACTGTACTCATCACAAGATATTGATAGAATAATAAAGTGTACTAATCAACATGCAAGATTACAGTGGGCAGGACATGCAGCACAAATGGGAGATTCTAGAACCTTTTCATGGTATTGACTGGCAAACCCAATGGGAAGATACCATTGGGGTCCTAGATGTGGATGGAAGGGTAAAATTAGAATGGACCTTAAAGAGATAGGGTGTAATGAGGTAGACTGGATTGAACTAGCTCAAGATAGGGATATGTGGCATACTTTTTTAAGTGAGGCAATTCACTTTTTTGCTCCTAATGCCATAGAGTAGTTAGATATTGTTTGAGTATTGATATACTGATGCAAAGGAAGCATTAATGATACAACAGGCCAGTCAAGTTTGCTGATGTTGTGAATCCCAATAATATTTTGCTATATTTCTGCTTATATTAGTAATTTTAATAAATTACTATTTTAATAGTTAAATAAACTTACCAGAACATTATTTTTATGTTATCATTTGCTCTTTGTAAATGACTGTTTTACATCTTAAATAGATTGACTCCCATTTTAACAAAATCTTGAAATCATTATCTATTACTAACTTCTTTAAGTAGTTGATTATGTTCATTTCCACTCATTGTCTTTTTGATTCACACTATACAAATTTAGAATAGTTTACCCGCCTCGGTGGCGTAGTTGGCTAACGCGCTAGTCGTGTTGAGCTTGACCGCCGAGGACGTGGAGATCGAGGCTCGAATCTCGGTCGGGTGAACTGGGGGTGGTTTTTCCTAAATGGTTTTTCACTCTCCCTCCACGTAAATGCGGGCTCACTTCCCTGAATTCAACCCTCCAAATTCCTAATCCATTAGTGTAATTAGTACTTAAGCGTATAACCCAAACGGGTAGTAAGACGCGGTGCTAAATATTATTATGATTATTATTATTATTAGAATAGTTTCATTTTTTATTTTGGTGAAACAACATAGAAATTAAAATAAAATTTTAGCCTTTAATTTGGGCATTATTTTTTCAAGTGGGTCTTTTTTAATATTTTAGATTTTATAGGAATTTCTTAGTTATTTGGTAAAGATTAGCCCATAATTAAAACTTTTAACAGCTAAAAGTATACATATTTTAGTTTTTAATGATAAACAAAATTTTCTTTCAGTCTTTAGTTATCTTATTTTAAACTAAATAAGTCATTTAGCTAAAACTAAATTTCAATGGAAAATCCAATACATACATTTTATATGTTATATTGGCAACATTTGACATTGACATTTTTATCACTTTAACTATTAACGACCGCTCATATACCTGTGATTCATTGCTTGGTTTTTATTTTTCTCATTTGCCTTAATGTTTCAATATTTTAAATTTTAACTATAAACATGTCTGAAATAAATATATGTGATAGGGAAATATGAAGACTTTTCACATTAACTTTTAATAAGAAAACTGCTCAGTGCAATGTATGCCTTAAAAATAGAAAACTCTAACAAATAAGTTAATCACAATAAATACCACGTGTTTGTTTTATAACACAATGCAAATTTTTCTTCAATACCAAAATGGTTTAAAAAACACATTTTTTTGGTTATACTAAAAGTAATTTGCTAAATATTTTTATTGCTAAACCATAATTGAATTAAAATGAATAATCAGTGATAGTCTGCTAGACCTGTTGAGCATGTGCTGCAGTATTTTCACATTTCATTTAAATGTGTTGATAGAATTAACAAGATTGTATCTCACGGGGATAGTACTCAAAGAGGGTGGAATTCCTTACACCTTTTCTATGTCATTAAATTAATTTTTGTTGTTGTCATAATTAGGAACTCCACAGCCAAGACCTTTCATTGGTGTTGGCGACATTAAAAGTGTGTAAAAATAAGTAATTTGGCATACAGTATTTTATATGTTTATTTGAAAACTATCTCGACCTAACTTAACTTAATCTTTCAAGCATCAGTTTAAAAAAATAATGATATACCGTAGTTGCTAAAATAATTTAATTTGGTTAAAATAATATTTTTTTAGAAGGAGAGAATCCAATATTTAATTGAAATAATTTTTGTTAAAAATACAACCGAACTAAATATAGATAGATTATGGTAATGCTAAACACAAATTTTTAACAAATATTTGTTTTCAGAACTATTAAAGGACTTTATTTTATTCAAACTTGGATTCGACTTCGGGAATATTTTCAAACATTCTCTTGAACTTTGCTTTAAACTGGAAAAACTGCCTTTGAACACCCTTAGATTCAGCTAGCTAACCCTAAAGTTAAGGGTTGTTTATTTAAGATTCAGATGGACACCTACTATATAAGAATGATAATGTTGTACACTCTATTTCTAAGAAACTATGCATAATAACAAGCGTTTTTTTTTTTGTATTATATTTAACTTGTAAATTTAAAATGAACGATATTAATAAAAAAAAGTTACAAGATAATATTTACTTTTTACAACAAGACATAATTTCAATTAAATTGAAATAAAATAAAATATGAAATACAAGAATATAGTTTGAAGTTAGAGAATAAGATAATTTTCTATCATACACAAGGAATATTTATAATACAATAATAATTATAAAATTTGATATTTTTAAATTAAATAATGTTTTAACTGTTGAAAAAATTCAGTAGTTTCCTGCTAGATGGGTCTGTCATCGGAACAACCTCTCCCTATCCTCCCCAACCCCTTTATGGCATTATCTATCTTTCCATATTTTTTTGTAAGCCCCACTACTCCTCCTTCCCTCTCCCCATTTATATCCTTTTCAGGTAGAACCCTTGACTTAACACTAATTGTCTGTCACCTCCATACTTGAGTTAGTGAAAATGTTCCCTGTGATGTATTTGCATAATCTATGTTAAAAGTTTTTTTTGTAGTGTAGGTTTGATTCTGTTTAGCTTACAAATAATTGATTAGATATAACCTATTTGTATAGCAACTGTTTTGTAAGAAGAGATGAAAATGCTTTCTCTTAATAGTTTTATTCATGTTTTATAGACGAACAAGACCTTTTCGTAATTATAACAGGATTAATTTTGAAGATATTAAGATTTAGTGGTCCATCCAGAAATTTACTTTAGGGGAGGACAGGCATGTGTGTCAAAGCTATTATATCTATCCCCTGAAAATATTACATTATTTTAGTTTAAGGCTTCATTTTTTTTTAAAAAGAAATGACACACACAGATGCATATTATACACGTTGTTAAAATAAAGGGTACAGAATTTATTGATCTTGTTGTACACATTGAATAATTTTAATGATGTTATGTAACCTCTAGTTGTGTTGTTGGTAAACTACTACTACTACTACTATAATAATAATAATAATAATAATAATAATAATAATAATGATGATGATGATGATGATGATGATGATGATGATGATGATGATGATGATAGATGATGATGATGATGATGATGATGATGACGATAATAACAATAAAAATAGTAACAATAATAATAATAAAATAAGAATAGAGGTAAAGGCAATTTTGTATTTTAATAATAAAAAATAAATGGTACGGTACCCTTTTATCTTGAAATAGACATTTACAAAAACTTGTAAGATTTGTGAAACGAAATAATAAGTATACACATTGTTGTAGAAACACTACACCAAAAATCATAAATGAAATAATATACACTGTTACTTTCTCTATGGCATTAGGAACTAGGAACACTCTTCCCAAAAAGTGGGAAAAGAGAAACATCTTTTTACACCAAAGAACATAAGAATCAAATTAATTTTCAAAGGCCTGTATTAAAAAGTATATATATTTGTTTATATCTCAGAACTTATTGGTTTTATGAAAATATATTTCAAATAAATGTTTTTATCTTTAATAGTACTACAACTTTACAATGATAAGTGATTATGTATATCAAATAGTTTCGGGAAAATTATAAAAATTTAAAAATCCCCCCCCTATGTAAAGTACCCTCAAAGTCATGTTCATGAGAAAATTAAAATTTCCATTGTGTTTATAATGATAAACAGTGTCTGGATGTAAAATTTAATCAAGATTGTTAGAGTGAATTTTGAGAAAATAGATTTATTCTTATTTTGTCTTTCAATAAACTACATTTAAATTTGTGAGGAATGCCAGGCCTCCACCGTGGTTCGGATTCCACGTTAAACTGTAGGTCCTCCATTTCGTTTCACAATCACCCTACCATTACACATTAGCGTAAGTGCGTATAACCCGAACGGGTAGTAAGACGCGGTGCTAATAATAATAATAATAATAATAATAATAATAATAATAATAATAATAATACACTTAAATTTAGGGCTAGATATTTAATTCCAAAAACCCCTCAGGAAGACCTTGTGAGAACCTTGTATACAAAGTTTTAGCCCAATTGGGAAAATGGTTTCGGCTCTAGCCAGAGGTACAAACAGTCAGACAGACGGCATTGTGAAAACAACATTTTTTGTTTCAGGGAGTCATGAAAGGTCGACATTGATCAAAATCTCAATTTCAAATTTTTGACGATCACAATATTCTCGCTCCGAGTTGTCGAGAGAAAGTAAATATTGGTTTACAAAGCTTAGTTACCCGCAGCCGTATTCTAGCCATTGCTTGCTTTTGGTTTGATTGGCTTTGATGAGGAGGTTAAGGCTCTAATCTTGTCTATGTGAACTTAAGATGGTTTTCCCATTAAATGTATATATGTGTGTATATATATATATATATATACACACACACACACACACACATACATTTAACGGTGTTCCACAAATGATATAGCACTTTGGTTTTCCCATCTTCACTCCACGCAAATGCAGGTTCATTTCCTCTTAGCTACATTCCTCATATCTACCCAATAGGATTAAGCTGTTAATAACCTGTGTGCTGAATGAAACAATAAAAAGAAAAAACTTTCTTCGAGATAGTTTATATTCATTTTATAGTAATAAATTAATTAGTTTAAATGGAAACGTGGCTTACCGAGTTTTATTTAATTCAGATTTTTTTTAGATCTTAGAATACAATGTTCTTGTTAGTATGGTGTTAAGAAAAAGTTAACAGTAGAACCTTATTGTAAAGTAAAGTAGGTGTATAGTGTATACATTCTATTTAATTGAAATAACATTTAAAACATGACCATTTTTCACCAACTTTGGCCATCTTTTTCTGACTCATTAATTTTTTTAAAGATATTTCTAATTTTTTTTAACAGCATATCATTTAGAACAATGTGTGGTTTTCGCTTTGGTTTTTTTATCTTCTGTACAAACAAATTGTGGTGAACTTATTTTAATTCTAACCTCCTTATACCATGTATTTAAATAGTTTGTGCAAGTAGTGACTGTAAAAACTATGTCACTTCAAATTTTTAAAATCATTTTGTTTTCTTTCTTTGTAATTTTACATTAACAAAAATGATATACTAAATAATAATTAGAGTATAAATTAAAGAGTTAATAAGAACTATGAACGTCTCCAATAATACATTTCACTAATACACAGTCTTATGGGCACGGGCAAACATTCTATGAAGATTATCAACTTATTTGACACCTGTGTTTAAAAAGGTTTGCCAGCCCCCCTTCTCTAATATTTGTATTAAATGGGTGGCAGAGTACTTTGGAGAACTAAGGAAGGCCAAATTTACTGATACTACACCAATTACCTTCACTTTATATGAAGGGATATAACTTCTGCTACAAATTCACCCCTCTATCTCTAGGGATTATTTCTCATATATAAGTAACATTCTTTTAATACTATAATGTATTATTTTAGCATTGCTGGCCACAAATGAAGAGTTGCAGGAAATGATGAACCAGCTGGTCGAAACCGGGAGAAAATATGACATGGAGATCATAATTGAGAAATGAAAAGTAATGGGGATTTCAAAAAATCAAGAGCCATTGAAAATGAATATTGGAAATCATGAGTTGGAAAGCATTGAGCATTTCAAATACCTGGGAAGTCTGCTGACAAAGGATGCCTAATGCACCCATGAAATTAGGTCAAGGATCGCAACGGCCAAGAAAGCTTCCAACTAGAAGTTACTGCTTATTAGCAAGTCAACTTTGGAACTAAGAAAGAAACTGATGAAATGCTTCATTTGGAGCATTGTGTTGTATGGAGCAGAAACTTGGACTCTCATGAAGATGGGAAATAATTACTTGGAGAGCTTTGAATTTTGATGTGGGAGAAGATATGAGAAGATTAGGTTACACATGAAGTCCTAAGAAGAATGGGTGGGAAGAGAGCCATTTTGGATGTGATTCTTCGGTACAAAGCAAATTTGATCAGACACATTCTTGGAATGAACTATATTTTGCACTTCATCATAGAATTCAAGGTTGAGGGGAAAAGGAGCTTAGATAGGATCAAATATTAGATGACTTAAAGGAAAGAAGAAAATTCTTCAAGCTGAAAGAGGAGGCAAAGGACATGGCACATTGGCGTTATCTATTCGCTGACAAAAGGAATGGACCTGTCTAAAGACAGAACACCTACTAAAAATTATTATTGTTACTTTAGATCATTCCAAATCTATTCACTACTATTGGTGCATTCTTTATCTATTTGCGTATTAGGGAGAGGCTTGAGAGTGGAATTTGTTCAGGTGTTGTCACATTTAAATGGTCGCTATATTTCTCATATTTGTGACTAAGTAGGTCCTTAGTTCATAAACCTAAACAAAATACAAGAATGTAACTCATAAAATAATTCTCTAGTTTTAAAACAATTTTTATATGCATTTTACACAGTTAAATAAATTGCAACAAAATTATTTATTTGTTAGAATCATATTTATATGTATACTTTTTTCCAGGTTGGCTCTCCAGAAGAAAAAAAAATGAAAATAGGTTTTTTTGGTGGTATTTTTGCTTCTCAACCTGTGGGACGAGAGCTACTGCTTCGTTTTGCTCGTCATTTGGTCATTGGCTATACCAAGAAGGATAGAGATATAATGCAAATTTTAAAGAATTTTGTCATACATATTGTACCTGGTATTGACTCATCATTTAGTCCACCAATGTATGAGCCAAGTTGTTTTCAAAAAATCGGTCCAAATGATGTTGGAATTAAGTTATTTAGCTCTGGAATTAAGTCTAATTCACTAGTTTCTGCTGTGAAATCCATGCTCATAGAAGAAAATTATGATTTGGCCTTCAGTGTTGTTGGAAGTGGATTGTTTATTAGGTAAGAGAATTTCTAGAAAAAAAATTCCATAGAAAATATAATTACCTAGCTTTATTAACTATAAATCTTCTCTGCTAGGGGGATTTTGTTATGGCCAATTAATGCTTTTGGTTCTTAATACACCTATTTTTTAAAGTTAAACAAATACATTTTCTTTATTTAAACACACAACCTCTCCACATAATTACTTAGACAAAGAATACCTTCTATTAATATTTATGCTAACATTTTAAACATTTCAAGAAATATGATTTGAATTCAATTTATTCCTTTGTTTTGGACAGCACAGAGTATATTCCATTTACAGTGAAAGCACCACTAATCTTATCTTGACAGGCTCCACTATCGCCCCATCATTTAAGCTGCACCATAGTAGAAACAATCAGAGTATTCTTGCTACTTTTCATGGTAAACTAAGTGTACATATGTTTATACAATCTAATTGTTTTGGAAGCTATGTATTACTGTATTAAGAATATATTAAATTTTCTCTTAATTTCTTTCATAACATTATGTACAAGTAATATCAATTTTGCACAGAACCTGAACTCTGGTGACATCTCCTTATTTTGATGTTAAAACTTTATAACTTCTACAGCTTGATAACAATATATATATTTTTATCTTTTATTTGGTTTTTTGGAACAACCATTCCCCACCATTAACTCAATTCTTACAAGTTAAACTAGTTGGTGTATCATCTCAATTCTTAGTTCTTGATTTAAAAGTTTAACAGTTTAACAGTTATTTTCCTTCCTTTTTTATTTCTCTGTGTACTTATTGGACAGTCACTTTCTCCCACCCCTCTCTATAAATAACTAGATGAGGGTTTTTGCCATCCATTATAATATATGATCTAGTGTTCATTTCACTTATGATGATATATGTTTTTTTTATTTTTCTAATTTATACTTTAACTGACCTTTAGCCAATAATATTGGTAATTCTTGAACAATATTAGAGATAAAAAAAAGTGCCATAAAAAGTTAGCAATTTTCATCTATAGATTTTCATTTTAATAATAATTTTTTCATATTTACAGATTTCCAGAAATAGACAAATTTTCTCAAAAGGTGTTTAGTTTGGTTGGTGACATATTTACTCGAAGCCATGATGACATTTCTGAAGTAAGTAAAGTTATTAAATGTGTTCATATATAATTTAAGTGATTGTGTAACAGTTTATTTTCAAGGTGAAACTGATCAAAACATATTCATCATGTCCATATGAAACTAAAATTCTGTCTTAATATATAATGTAAATCAATTAAATCTAATTAATTTAAATATGGTCTCTTCCAAATGAACAGCGTTGTAATTGCAATGATTTTAAACCTGTTGTTATTCATTATAATATCAATTTTAAAACTTAACTACTGCCTCAGAAACTAGCGGTGAAAAGATTAATCATATTTTTTTACTTCCCCTCATTGCATTTTGTGCCACATATTGTTTTTGTAAACTACATACTTAAGCCATATTAACCAGAAGTAACTAGCTAATTCCTCATGTGGTCATAATTACTGAAAATACTACTAATAAAATTTTATTTATCATAATTTAAGCTTGCTCATTCCAATTGAGTATTAGAAAAACTAAGATTAAGGGCAAATAATTTCTAAATTTTATTTATTAACCCTAAGTTCAAACGTGATTTAGTACATTTATATTGTTATGTGCACTTCATCTATTGAAACACCCTCTTATATAATATACACACATAATAAGAGTGGTACATTGAATTGAAACAGATTGAAACTTCCTAGTATGTAGTATGTTTATTTGTTTACAATGAAGAGACCTAATGGCTAAAAGATTTTATAATCGAAATTTATAAATATAAATAAAAAATAAAAATAAACTTATAAGTACAAATTTAACTAAGAAACCTCACCTTGGGAGAGGCGAAAAATGTGTGACGAATCCAATACACTAAGGTGACATCCTCATACTTTCTTCTATCGTCCATAGTAGAAATAGTCACACACATTTTAATACAGACATATTTCGGCATTGTTGCCTTTATCAAACAAAAACCTGGAAAAGGAAATAAACTTTACACAAACACTAAACTACTTCATTTTGAATTAATAAGAAGATGGTTTGAAACATCGTGAAAAACTTTTGATAGAGTAAAAATACATTTCTTACACCTTTGGCTATGGTTTTGCAATATAAATATAGTGGGACAGGGCGAGGGAAAACCAAATCAAAATTTGCACCAGGCCTCAATATGAGACTTTTTTTCTGCCTCTCCAAGAGAATTAAAAAAAAAATCTATGTATAAACATACAGTCAACTCTCAATTCTACGACCCCAGGAATAACGTCCCTCTCGATGTAACAACCCTTTTTTTGGGAAACCGGGAAAAATGTGGAAAAAAAGGTCGAAAATTTTAAGGAAATCGGCCGTAAAATGTGTTTGTTGCACTTGCGATTATTTTTGTCAGCGCTGTATTACTAGTGGCTGGGGTAGGTCAGGTATAAAAATAGAGACCACCCTGTCAATACCATCCAATAGCACTTGACTCTGTCCACCACCTCCCACAAGCAACACAATGTTTCCCCGCGCGTGACTGCCGCTACATCACGCGCCAGGATTGTTTTTGCCATTGTTATTTAGATTCTCGATTTGGCTATGTTTTTGGTTTGATTTTGTGAACGATTTTGGATGACCCACGCTATTTTTTTATTTGATACGAACTTATGATTTCGACAAAATGAGTGGAAAGAGGACCTTCTAGACGCTCATGAAGAAGTAGGAGATAATCCAGGAAGTGGATGAGAAGAAGATTTCAAATATGGAGATTACGCAGTGGCATGGCATTCCGAAGTTGACACTTTTCGATTCTCAAAATGAGAGAAGAAATTGTGAATGTAGTGCAGAAGGAAGGCCAAAATGTAAAGGCCAAAAATTTGAAGGGTGCGATGCACGCGAATCTGAAGCAAGCTATGCTGGAGTGGTTCAGCCAGCATTGAGGGCAAAACGTGTCTATAAACAGACCGACGATGCAGAAGAAGGTCGATGAATTTTCCCTGAGGTTGGGTAGAAAAGTAGGTGTTCAAGTGTGTGGCTAGGGCGTTTAAAAGTGCATCACAGCATATCCAGACACAAGGTCGTCGGTGAAAGCGCATTGGTCAACCCAACACCGGTGAAAGAGTGGATGCCCTTACTCCGAAACATACTTAGGCGCTATCAGCCTCAAGATGTATACAACGCTGACGAACTGGGGATGTTCTACAACCTCATGCCAGATCACACTCTTGCTGTGAAAGAGGATAAGAGCAAGGGTGCGAAGAGGTGCAAGGAGCGCCTCACCGTCCTTCTGTGCTGCAACATGGATGGCAGTGATAAGATGAAGCCCCTCGTGATCGGGATGTTCAAGAAACCCCGGGGTTTCAAGGGCAACATCCTGCCTTGTGACTATGATTTTAATAAGAAGGCATGGATGGCCTCGGGGGTGTTCACAAGGTAGCTTCAAGGCTTCGATTTGAAGATGGACGCCGCAAATAGAAAAATTGTGCTCTTCGTCAACAATTGCCCCACACATCCTGCTCTCAACAAACTCAGGAACATCAAGCTGGTGTTTCTGCCAAAGAACACCACCAGAATGCTTCAGACCCCTGGAACGGGGGATAATCCAGCAAGTGAAGGTGAAGTTCCGCGAGATGCTTGTTTGGAGTATGGTGTGGAATCTTGACATGGGCAAGGAGGTCAAAAAGTGGGATGTGTTGAGGGCCATGGAGGGAATCTTCACCAGTTGGAGGCCCGTGAGACCGGTGGTAGTCACCAACTGCTTTCGACATGGCCACTTTGTCCTACCAGTCAATGAAGGGACTGCAGTCTATGTGCTACCCGCCGCTGCCAGCGCCGAAGAACCAGACGACCCACCGCTAGTGGACTCCAATTCTCAGCCAGGCCCCATACACGGAACCGCAGCCTGGCTCATCAACAGCACCCTCGTCTGCCCACCTGACTTTCACTTGGCTGTGCGACGAGGAAACATGGCGGATATTAGCCCCAGACTGCACGTATGAGGAGTACATAGCAGCAGACAATGACATCACAGTTTGGGGCACCCTCGACACTGCCGATATAATCAGGGAGCAGCAGGAGTCCAGCGATGAAGAGGGGGAGGAAGAAATGGAAGAAGAGCCTGAAGACATCCCCACAATGAAAGATGTTCTAAAAGGCGTGGACGTCTACTCAAGAGCACTTAAACGCCAGGGTGCTAGCGAAGAGCTGTGGTTCCAGTTCTATAATGTGAAAGACTTCGTCGAACAAACTGGCACTAAGAAGAAGCAGGCCTCCATAATGGACTTCTTTAAGAAATAGGTAGGTATTTTTTCGTGTGTTGTCTAAAAAAAGCAATTTTTGCGTATAAGGGTCGAGGGTGAAATAAAATCAGTTAACATTCCAATAATGACCCCTTCAAAATAACGACCCTTTTCTAGGGAACAGTGAATGGTAGTAGAATCGAGAGTTGACTGTATTTACTTTATTTGTTATTATTTTCACTGTCATCATATATTACTACTATGTCCCCTTTACCCCGTTCACATATTGAATTTTTCCTCTTTCCTTAGGTGGGCTTTATTCATTAAATTTGCACTTATCAGTTTATTATTTTCTTTTAACTAAGTTTTCTTGCAAGACTTATTTTAAGTAGGTTAATCATTCAGTGTGACAACCTGAATTTGACTTATTTTCTATATAAAATTTATGTAAATTATATTATTGATAGAGAGATGCATTTAGGTTTAGCCTCAGTAATATAATAATTTAAATTAGTTGAAAAGTTACACCTGTACACAGGAATTGAACCCAGGACATTTGGCTTAGTGCGGCATTGCTCTACTACTGAACAATCCAGGATTTGACCCATGCTCATATTTATTCTTCACTCATAGTTTAAGGCTGAGTCTGTTGATGGACATGCAGAAATCATCAGTTGCATATGAGAGATCATTATAATCACGAGCTTTCAGAAACTACAGCCATATGCTACTCGAGAGGACTGTTATGCTGCCAACTATACAATACAAGATTGTGCAGCTGACAATTTCTGTACGTCCATTACAGACTCTACCTTAAGCAATTCTTGAAGAATGAACCTAAGCACGGGACCAATCCTGGATAGCTCAGTGGTATATCATTAGCGTGCTAGACTGTTACCAGCTCAATACCTTTTTGAGTAGGTAACATGATACAAATTATATATAGGAGGGGATAATTAATTCTACACAAAGAGCAAAACATAATAAGAGAAAATTCAAAGTATTTTATTTTACAAAAAGGTTGATAAATGTAAGAGACGAGCGCAGCGATAGAACAAATGAGCCTTAGTTGTTTGATTGACAAAATACACTTCGAAACAAGCCCGCAAAGAACAAATGAGCCTTAATTGTTTGATTGACAAAATACACTTCGAAACAAGCCCGCAAATAGTTAATTTGTTAAATATAATCATTAACCAAAATTCCAGAAGGTATAAAAACGAGTAAACAATCATATAAGCACAAAGTTAATAAACAGTATGTACAAGTCCTCAAGCTGAAGGTTAGCTTGACATTAATTTTACAAACAATATTTTCGATCTCCAAGTCATAGTCAACAGAGGTGAGAAGTCAATTTACACTAAATACTACTCATATGGGGTTCAGTATATTCAACATAATTCTTACAGGAAACTACAATCAAAAAGGGAAAATTCCTCAAAGAAGTTAATTTTACAACTCAGGTCATCAAAATTTACAAAACTTAAAAATCCAACTGATTTCTATCCTCACATTTCAAAGGGACAATTCCCAAAAAAGTTAATTTTATGCCATAGAGCTACTAAAGGGTTAGTTTAACTTTCAGTTACAAATAACAAATGAACAAAACTATATTAATGGTAATAGTGGAAATACGACGGGTATATAAATAATGAAGTTTAAAGTTAACTTTGATTTTCAAATCAAAGAAGCAAAGCTCCTAGCTCTATAAAAAAAATAATTGGTCCTATGATTAAATAAGCAAAAGATTTCAAGTCCAATATAATTTGCTCAAAGAACAGCCAGAGAAGAATGTAAAAAACACATAATCAAAGGTAAGCCTACACTGAAAAATCATTTAACATGTACTGCTTTTGTCATAAACAGACCCTGTTACTATCGACCTTGAATATGTTTACAGTGGCGAGTAGCAAAATCTGTCGGACAAAGTCTAAATTAAAGAACAGTTCAATATGACTTTCACTGTACGTGGCGATTGGGATGGAAATTAATGAAACTAAAGTTAATAATATTTTCTAAAGAATCAATATCTGTATTTTTTTAATGTATTTAACTTAAACGTAATGGCTATTTGTTTATCCTTTTAGATTCCCTTTGCTTATTTTTTTTTTAAAGTATTATTGTAACAGAAAACAGTCTCAAACTATATGCTATTGGTCCTTTTCTAGCGTGATGCTTGTCTCTGATTGGTCTCGCGAATAACTTTTGTCAGTTTAGAAAGACGAAGCTTTAGTCTCATTCATTCGCCTTTTGGATCTAACTCACGTGAGACTCACCTTTTTTGGCTTACTTCTTTTTTTGGGTTATTTTCTTTGTGGGGTAGTTTAAATTTAAAATGTAGTTGTTTTTTCTTTTTATATTTTATTTTGATATGTTGAGGGAAGGGTCCGTGTAGTTTCCTTTTTTGTTGTATTTATGCCTTTTTAAGTATTAATATTAATATATCTTTTCTGACTGAAATGTTACGCTAACATGGCGAGCATGGGACCTAGTTTTTGTTCAGGTTTTTGTATCAATCGTAATCCTATATTCCACATGGTCTAAATTATAGTTTTGCTGGAAATTAAGCATTATGATTGGAGGCCGTTTTCTTTATTATACTTAATTTTTTCTTTTTAACTTCTGGTATTCCACTAAAGAAAGTTTGTGTTAAATTGTGTAAACCTTTTGACAAATCGGTAATGGGTGATTATAAATCTTTCCTTTATCTTTAAGTTTTTTTTATAATAATAAATGCTAAGTTTTGCCTTTTGTATCAAAATAATAATAAATGCTAAGTTTTGCCTTTTGTATTAAAATAATAATATATGCTAAGTTTTCCTTTTGTAACCTTGTTTTTTGATTTTAAGATCTCTGATAAGAACCACGTGGTAAATACATCCCTCTGAAACTTTCTTTAATTTTTGTAAGCTCTATTTCAGTCTTGGCAAAGTCTCCCAATAGGGGTTAAGTGAATGCATTTAATATAGGCATTTTTTTATATTTTAATTTTGTTTATTTTTCTAAACTTTTTTTTTTGTAAAAAAGGGAAATTGAGTGAAAATGTACTCAAAGATAAACATATCCTGTAGTACTGCAAAAATCAGTACAAACATTACGCTTACATTTTTTAAATTGAATATTCTGTCATCAAACTTGTTACGATCTGTCATGTGTGTCTCTAAAAGTACCAGCACCATACTCTATACTAAATCTCTTCCAGAGGCGGACTACAAAGCAAACCAATCATACTTTGTAAAACGAAAAGTATAGATGCTGATGTTCCCAGAATATAGCTAAGAAGTGTATCCAATTCTAGCGCACCGTCACAGGAACTATATCCAATGCCAGCTCACCATAGAGGAATAGTCCGTTATTATTATGCACAATGCCCGTCGCGTATCGGTTGCTTTTGTTGTTGGGACCCTTGCTCAATCAACCTAGGTTAATCTACGATTTATCACACAGGGCTTGGCATGACTCGACAGAGTCCAGAAACACTTGGTACCTGGGTGATTCATGATTTCATCTAGCAAGGCAGGCTAGCCTAATAGGTGCGATAATAGATTGTATGGCCTCAGGGTGGCGGTGGAAGTAACCGTTTGCAAATTCTGTAGAGTTCCAAACGGTACCAAACCAAAGGTCCCAGGTTTGATTCCCGTTTCCATGTGTCATTTTTCAACTAATTTAAATTAATTGAATTGTGGTCTCCTCCACACGGACATTCCTGTGATTACAATGATTTACAGCCTGTGTGTTGATATTCACTTAGCTATAAACTAGGATTAACAAACTAGATATGGGATGGCCCAATGTATAGCTATAGGTAAAATAGAATAAGCCATTTTGGCTAATGCTTTGGCTTTGTTTTAAATTCCTCTGATGGCCAAACATTGGTAAACCTTGGCAGAGCAGAAAATTAAGAATATTAACCCAGTGGATTATTTACTTAATACTTCTAGTGAATGCATTGCACTGGAAACGTGTAAATTTAGAGAGATAAATGTAAATGTGGGATCAACATTAGAACTAGCTCTCAATTTCTCAGACTTATTATTGAAGTGTAATTTAAATGGGTTTGAAACAATCACTAAAGCCAGCCAAGCTTTTCATATCATTTTGTGTGTGTGTGTGTGTGTGTGTGTGTGTGTGTGTGTGTGTGTGTGTGTGATGTGTGTGTGTGTGCATCAATTTTGAAAACAAAAATATTTATCACTATTAATAAATTTGTGAATTTTATACCAATTATATAAAATATCAATATTGTTGGTTATCTTTTTAGTAAGTTTGTAATCTTAATAAATCTTAACCTACTAATGAATATATTAAAATGTATAGCATTTATATGGTTATTAACTATTTCCTTGATAATATGTTTAAATAAATTAATATATCCAAACAAATTAACCACTATCAATTTAATCTTTTATACAGGGTAACTCTAACTGTACAGGTACAGCATCTGAAGTGGACTTTGATAAGTCGTTGTTACAGCACATTTTTGAGGAGTTCCATCTCCCTTTGGTAAGTTGTCACCTATAGTCTGAAAGATGATTTTTGTGAATAAAGCCCAAGATTTTATTTTCTTAGCACTCTACTATCTTGAGTAAATTATGTTTTTAGTCTCAAAATAACCACAACCTAAAACTATTTTTCATTTATAAATTGTGTGTGACATGTACACATATGTGAAGGTGTTTTTTTTTATCCTTCCATAAAACTAAATAACTTCCTTATTGAAATAACACATGCATACTCTCTTCACCCTAAAAGGTACCAAGCAGTATTACCTTGATAGATTACACTAATACTCTATCTTATAAGCTATGCCATAGTGAAATAATACAAAGTAAACTTGCTACCTTACAGGGTAGATGAAGAGTACATAAAGTTAATGCCGACTTAAAAAACTTATATTCAATCATGTGAATACTGACAACCTAGACACAGGAATCCATCTTGGGAGCAGGTTGTCATTTTTCACTTATTTTTTTATTTTGTTTTCTAGAACCGTGTCTTCTTATCTGTTCAGGCTATACATATATGTACTAAGCTAATGTGTTAAGGATGAGGAATATTGAATTTAGAAGAAATGTACCCACATTTGCTTGGAGATAGAGTGGGAAGCCATTTAGGGAAAACCACCCTCAATATACCTGACCAGGATTCAAACTCCAATTACACTGTAATCGGCTGCCTATTTTATTGCAAGAGTGACACTTTAGACCATGCGGCCACTGAAGAAGGCTTTCACTTAATTGAATTTGATTCAGCTATCAGGACTTATCCTTTGGACAAATATTAGTTATTAATTTGTTATAAACATGAATTAAAAATATAAATCTTAAAATTTAATTTCAGAGCTGTCCATTTTTTCTCTGCATGTCTGGCAGTTGTCATCCCAATTAGCTATCACTTTGTTCACGAGTATAAGATTTTCCAGCATTTGGTATAGGTATGGTCGGTCACTTGACCCATCTAAATATTACTTTTTACAGTTTCTAACCAGGTCCAAGTTTGGATGGTGCCTGAATTAACTGTCTACCAGTAAGGCTTTTTAAGTCGGTCAATTTGCTACATTTAACTAAAAGCATTTGGTGTGTTTTTGAACTTTAATGTTATACCAGTTTTTAAGCCTTTCTTTGACAGGCTAATTTAACATAAACTGAGTATGCTCTGTCAGAAGTCGGTAAAAAATCCTATCCACTGATACCTTATGCATCGCTGTAGGCTTTGTATTAGTTGAGAAAAAGGGATCTTGATAACAGAAATAATATAAATTAAAACATAATAGATTTTTCTTTTAACTTAAATTTTGAACAAACAATGTGTTTTAACGTAAACTTAGTAGGGGAGAGAGGGGACCATTGACCATAGGGGAGGTTTGACCCACATTTGAATTTGGCGCAAAAAATCTGTCTAGTTGTCTTTTTTCTTACTCACAAGTAATAAAAGAAGGCAACCCATGCTCTACTGTTAGATGGAGGCAAGATTGACTGTTTTGTTTGAGTGGTGAACATTGAAGATTTTTAGCACATTTCATGTAAGTATTGCATCATATTCTGTAAGCCAATACCCTTAGTACTGTGCTTTATTTAACTAAGTGTTGATGTTTCAATGAAAGTACATTTTATTGGCTATTAAATGACATATTATACAGTTAGTTAACCTTACAGCCATGAGATCCACATAGGATTGAAAACAAAATGGACACTAAGGGAGCATTGACCACTACAACTGTGGGAGGCTTGGCCATATGGTCGAGCCTCCCTTATTTTAGTTTCTAACCTAGCTTACAATTTGAACTAATTGTTTCTGTACACAATTAAAACAGGATCACTTTTAAATTAAATGGGTCTATTTAAACATTAATTAAAATTTAGCATAACTCATATGAGCTGCTTTTGTGCCAGAATGCCTTTCTTTTGGAAGCCGAAGGAAGATGGGAAAAAAAGGACCAAACATGCCCCGAAACAGATGCTTGCAGCTATTCTCAGTGTTATTGAAGAGAATAACAGTGTTCCTGCTTCAGCAAAGACTTTTACTATAGATAGGAAAACATTAGAGCGTTATGTTAGAAAGTATCGAGAATGTGAAAATAAAGATAAAGTTTCATTGGCCCCTAATTATAAGACCGGTCAAATTTTTAATGACAAATTGGAAAATCTATTGGCAAAGTACTTAAAAATGGCCGCCAAACTACACTATGGACTTAATCCAAAAACTATTCTTAAATTTGCTTTCCAATTCGGGGAAGCAAACAACATCAAACTGCCAGTTAAATGGTATAAATAGAAAAGAGCTTCATATGATTGGGTACGTGGGTTCATGCACAGGCATGACACGCTATCTTTACGCAAACCACGGAGCACCAGCCTCAGTGGAGCCACAGCATTTAATAAAACTACTGTTGGTGAATTTTTCAACAATATTAAAACCTTGTTAACTAAATACAAATTTGAACCTCAGTCAATATACAATATTGATGAGACTGGGGTAACTACTGTTCATACTCCTGGTAAAGTGATCGCAGAAAAGAGGTCAAAAGAGGTTTCCAAAGTCACATCCGGAGAAAGAGGCACGCTGGTAACTGTGTGCTGTGCCATTTCAGCAATTGGAGCTGCAATACCTCCATTTTTTGCCTTTCTGAGAGTTCGGGCTACTGACGCAATGACCAAAGGTGCACCTGCTTTTTAAAAAGCTGTTGCTCAGCCTACTGGTTGGATGACAGAAGAAAATTTTGAATTGTATTGGGATCATTTTTTAAAATTTGTTAAATGCTCTAAAGATGTCCCAGTTCTTGTTATTCTAGATAATCACGATACACATATAGCCCCACTGGGAATCCAAAAGTGTAAAAAAGAAGATAAATCTATTGTTATAAAAGAGGACATTGTCGCAAAATTGCCTCCTCCTTTATCAGGTGGGGGAACCGAAAGAGTGGCACTGAAAATTAATTTTTATTTTGATTTTTCCAACTATGTCAATGTAAAGTAAAAATAAACTAATAACTTCATATCAATTATATGAATATTATTAACCTCCCTAATTGAGATCAGAAGCAATTGTATACCTGGGGTCAAACCTCCCTCACTATGGGTCAAACCTCCCATACAATGGGGGGATTGACCAGGGTTGCAGAAACTTTGTATTTTTATTTTTTTATTGTTAAAGATTATTTTTAATAAATTGTGAATACTTTCATTTGAAAGCTTATTAAATTATGTACATTTTCCGGGGAATTTGAGGTTTATAGAACAAAAGCAAAAAATTACAAAATTCAAAATTCGTAAACATGGTCAAGCCTCCCCTCCCTCCCCTATGCTATGTCAGAAGTCTGTAAAAAAACCTATCCACTGATACCTTAACTGACACCTTATTCATTGCTGTAGCCTTTGTATTGAGAAAAAGGGATGTTTAAAACAGAAATAATATATATTAAAACATCAGAGATTTTTCTTTTAACTTAAATTTTAAACACACAATGTGTTTTAACGTAAACTGTGTATGCTTTGTCAGAAGTCAGTAAAAAATCCTTTCCACTGATATCTTATTCATCGCTCTAGGCTTTGTATTAGTTGAGAAAAAGGGATGTTGACAACAGAAATAATATATAGGATAGCTATTTCTGAACAATAGTGGTTGGAAGAGAACTAGTATGTAGATTAGTATTTTCCACTACACAATTATTATATTTACAAGCAAATACTCATTGAAATGCAGCTTTCTGTATCTTATAGTTCTATTAATGTGGTTTCCTAGCTACTTGATGCAATGTTTTTTTATACATATAATAAACTATTTTCATCACCGGCAACCAAGTAAATTTGTATGTGTTTCACTTCTTTAAGGTTGGATTACTTAATTTTATCATGTACCATATCAAAATACCAATGCAATGTTATGCTATTATAACAACTCTTTATTTCCTCCTAACTTTAATTACAACTGTATCATGTTCTGCTCAAGTGTGGCATTCCTAATAATTACTCCTAAAATGTTCACTAACTTCTAACTTAATGAACCATTGCTTTTGGTCATTGTGCCACGATTCCACTGTAACAGTAATGTGAACATTGTCGATCTCCAATTGCATTGCTATAAAATTAACCTGATCAATTGTCATACTCCTTGCAATGATCCATGGTAGATAGAGATACATAAACTCTTGTTTACTCTATACACTCTCAGATCTAAGACATGATTTGGATGTCCTTTACATATACCTTCACCTTAGTAATGAACCTATATAACTTTAAATTAATTTCTATCTAAAACTGCTTATTTTTAATTAATAATTTTGCATTTATAGGTTTCAGTACACACAAGTTGCTGTAGTCATCCTCATCCAAAGGACTTCGCTAAGCTCTGGCGTAATAATCTCAAGATGTTGAAGGGCTTTATATTTGTTTTGCAACAAGGTAAATAAAATTTTCCATTTTTTCAAGTTTTATTGCCTTTTTTTAAAAATATGAATCTAACTTGAAGGAAAGGTATGCAAGGAATTTGAAAATTCTTTCACAATACATTATTTATCCCTAAAGCCTAGTAATGACACTAACATTTATAACTAAAAGAATATTATTATTTATAAATCTGATGATTTAATTGATAATTAAATATTAAAAAAAGATAGATTACTAATTAAAGATGGCAAATTTCTTTGAATCATAATCCATAGTTCAGCCACTCAATATTATACCTCTCTTAGTCAATAATAGGAACTATGCATTTAGCCTTGCTGAGGAAAGAATTATTACAAAAATAAAATTTGTAATTTAACCTATTATTAATTTTTAACCATACAAATTAACCTAATTATTTACCTTATAAGAGGAATATATTTTACCATTAATAAAGTATGTACTTTATACTATGCAATATGGGTAAGAGGATGCTTTTGGAAATTTAAAGCACGAATAGTCTGTTGTAAAATTTTACCCTTTAAACACTGTAGTTTGAAGCTCAATCATTATTGGTATAATCAACTTTGAGCCTTTCACACAATTCCTATTTGATTTGTGTTCCATTTTGTGCATGAAACTTGGACATATTAGACATTTATAGAGTTTCAAAGTCATATGGTCTGTAGTTGTGATAGCATGGTTTAATAAATAAGACGAATTGAACCTCGTCAGTATTTATGGGAGGAACAAGGGTTCATGCTTAGACAGATGTACTGCAATAGATTTCTACAGGCTATTTTTACAATGATTTTCTAATAAGGAGTATTTCCTTTAATTTAAGGATATATTCCCTACACTTTGGATTAATTAATTGATATTTCTTGTGTAGGTACTTTAAATATCCGTGTGGCTCTTTATTGCGCTACACCAGTATTTTTAATTTTATTTAACTCCTTAGCTGATTATTGTTTATTGTGGAAAATTGTTATTTAGTTTCATGGAATTAATCTAGTCTGTAACTAATATATATTATGCAAATAAATAATTTTCCTGCAATCAAAATTAAGAATAAATTTTCAAACTATCTATTTTGAATAATCCTTGAAAATAAATTATGATTAAAATGTTAGTAAAAAAAACTTACATTCTAAGCCTTACAGATGGCCACAAAGGCTTTTTTTTTTTTTTTTTTTTT
>CABFWO010002951.1:0-24854 GCA_902155825.1 Timema genevievae
CCCCGCCCCCCACAAATAAAAAGATTTAGTCTTTTGTTGGATTGTTGAAATTTAATACTCAGCGAAGTGTATACACAAAATAGCAAAGAGAGTTTATTTTCGGTAATATGTGTTTTAACGTAAACTGAGTTATCAATGTCAGAAGTCGGTAAAGAATCCCATCCACTGATATCTTATTCATCGCTGTAGAATTTGTAATAGTCGAGAAAAAGGGATGTTGACAACAGAAATAATATATAGGATATATATGTATATAATATCTATGTTATAAATATATATAATATCTATGATTATATGTTATATATATATCAAAACAATCATTACCTAGATATTCTTGTTTGTGTTAAATAAAATGGTTGTATTTCGTTAAATAAAAAGTTGAATTTTGGTAATAAACGCTGGTCAATAACGGGGTTTTTTAGGTTAGAAAAATGCAAAATTGAACTCAAGCTTAGGAAACTTAGAGAGTAATTTTTCTAACATTTAAATTTTAAATACGGTATTGGCTTTAGTTCACAGTTTAACTGTCATAATAGCAAGAGCATTAATATATTTCACCTAATTTTTACTCGGTCAGTATAGCTTGACTGCGGGCTTATGTCATGTAGCTATAGGAGTATTAAGGTTTTTTTTGGTGGCAGTTTCAGCCAAAGAAAAATTGTGTCTGTTACTAAGTGAAAATGTTTATAGTTTGTAAATTATAAATTCTCATTAAAATCGACATAATTAACCATAGTTAGCATATAAAAGACCAAGTAATCAATTTTGTTAAAAAGTTTCAGTCACGTTTCTTGTGTGCATAATACATTTAAAAAATGCTGCAATTAACTTTTATAAAGAAATGTTGATATACATTTTATTGTGAAAAGTAAAAGGTCCTTAAGTTCTCTTCTTACGATATTTAGGTGTCCCTATTAATTACCTATAAAATAACAATATCACAGTCGTGAAGCTTACTGACGGTGAAAATTGTAAACTAGCACGACGCTAGCGTTCCAAGCGGCCCGAAAGCGAAACCGTGGGCCTGTTCATTGAGTTGTATAGCTTTTCTGTAAGAATATTATTTAAAATCTGTATTTGAGATATTACATTTCTTTGATTATTAATATATATATATATATATATATTTGTTTTTAGCACCACGTCTTACTACTCGTTCGAGTTTAACGCTTATGTAATAATTACGCTAGGTATTATGGATGAGGAGGTTATATGTGGAGGAAGTATACCCGTATTTACGTGGAGTGAGTGTGGAAAACTAATTTGGATAAAAACCCACCCTTAGTACACCCGACCGAGATTAGAACCTCGATCCCCCCGTCATCGGCAGTCTAGTCTACTGCGAGAGTAGCGCCTTAAACCACGCAGCCACTGATGCGGGTAACATGACTATTAAATCCTTCAACTAATTTCAAAATTATTAATGAAATATAATGTGTGTAACTTTAGAAAAAATACATAATATGACTATAAATTTAATTGAAATACTATTTGTGGTACCTAATTCGGTGGACGAGTGGTTAAATACATCATTCTCGTGTTAGACTATACTGACAATGACAGGGGTATCAGGGTTAGAATCCCGGTTTGGTGTACTGAGGGTAGTTAAAAATATTAGTATTTCACTTGTCCTCCACTCAAATGTGGGTACACTTCTTATAAATTCAACCTTTCTCCTCAATATCGTAATTCGTACGTATTTGTATTAAATAAACAGTTAGTAAGACGCGGTGTGTATATATTAGTGATGCTTGCTGACCACTAGGGGCTCTGTCGTCGCACCGGTTGAAAATATTTACCTGGAACTTCGCGAATGTTTAGACTGTGTTAATCTTGTAAAATATTATAAATGTTGACTGCAAAGAATAAAAAATTAAAAAAAAAATTCGTAAGAAAGTTATTCCTGTATAAAAAAAATTGCCGTAGAAATTATTTTATTTATAATGTATCCCTCTCGTTCCTACAGAAAACATGCAGAAAAAGGCCCAATAATCGTGAAAAGTTTGCCCACCCCTAGATTACAGCGAACCTAAAACCTTACAGACTAAGGGACATATATATATGCCAAAATGTTTTGCGCTGTAGTTTATGGTCTGTTAAATTTACTTCAGATAACCCGCCACCTACCCACCCACCCACCCACCAACCCACTCTAAATAATTGCCAATACGTAGCTTGTCTCGTTAATTTGTGCCCCACCTTATACTGTGCCCTATTAAGTGAGATACACAGCTGATAACTAGCCACGAAATCTGAAATCTGAAATACCCAAGGTCTCCATAAATATCTAATTAGGAGCAAACTAATTTAACTTTAACACTCCTTAAGCCAGTGAGCCAACATTGTAATGTATAAACACATTATCTTGATTTTAGAACAAAGGACCTCTCAAATGGGTAGGATACAGGAGAAAAAAAGGAGTGGGGGAAATAAAATTTTAACTCAAATTCAGATAGTGCAGCCATCTGTTAGACAATCATGAGACCTTTCTAATGAACTTTAGATTATAGTTTAAAAAGGTCTCTGTCATATTTAATTAATTTAAATTAAAAAAAAATAGTGTTTCCTGGGTATCTTGTGGAGTTAGGAGATATAATTTTTTTTTGTCCTGGAAAATGTGTGTAATGTAATATTTCTCTTTTTTCCCTTGTACCCTTCATGTAATTTTAATATTTCTGTTTTCTCATACATAGAAAGTATAGTACCCATGAATAAAAATGTAGCCCAAAAGAGTGGATTTTATAAATACGTCCGTATATCTGTTTGTCTGTGTGTCAATATGTTTGTCTGCCGCCCCAAACAAAGGAAGACTGATATTTTGCAATTTAAAAAAATTGATGCCAGAAAAGGAGAGAACAGAAAAAAAAAGTGGAGTGGTATATTAAAGGAATAACTCCGGAGGGGGGGGGAATGAGAGCTTATGAGTAAATTATCTACAACGGTGGGCTTGTGGACTAAAAAGTCAGTATGGTCTAGTTTCATTCACCGGTGATGGGGGGGAGGTCGGTGTTGGATTCCTGATTTGGTGTGCCGTACATTAGCTGTCAGGTGAGTAAAAATTGGGGAGGGGGGCGTTGTGGCGCTTGCCCTTGGTGGCCAATGGGAATAATCCTAGCAGTGCACACGTGGTCAGCCAGTCGGGTGGGCCAGTCGCTTAACCCCAGAATGCAATGGACGGGCGTGCGCCGCCAGCGGTAGAATACACAGGGGCCAGTACAATCCGTGACGAAACCAAACATTCAGTCACTCGTCAGGGAACCAGCTGGTTAAGAGTCTAACGTGCGTTTGTCCTAAGTGTCCCTCTCCAGAGATTTTTTCTTCCCAGGCCGCTTCGGTGGATGCATGGTCTAAGGCGTCACTCTCTCAATATAGTAGACTGCCGGTGACAGGGAGACCTATGTTCGAATCCCGGTCGAGTGTAATAAGAGGTTTTTTCCTTAAACGGGATTTTCCACTCTCCCACCAAGTGAACGCGAGTACACTTCCTATAAATTTAACCTTCCTCATTCCCAACTCATTAGTGTAGTTAGTACACCTATAACCTGGACAGGTAGTAAAGGCATGGTGCTAAAAAATGTGTATTTATTATTTTTTATTTATTTAAAAAATGAATTATTGGAAAGCGAGCTATTATAAAAGGATACAATTGACAGTTAACAGATAATATTTTGAATTAAAAAATGTACATCCATATGTGAGTCCTTCAGGAGGTGAGGGGGACATAAACTTTATGTTTTAATAACTAAATAGTTTTTGCATCCTTATTTAAGTGATTAATTAAACATAAAGTTTACCCACTTCTATGTCCACGTGTTCAAACGCGCTACTCTCGCAGTAAACTAAACTGCCTATGACGTGGAGATCGAGGTTCGAATCTCGGTCTGGTGTACTTAGGGTGGTTTTTACCATATGGTTCTCCACTCTTACCCCACGCAAATATGGGTACACTTCCTCTAAATATAGCCTTCCTAGTCTCTAAAACCATTATCGTAATTAGTACATAAGCGTATAAACGTAATGGGTAGTAAGCTGCGATGCTTTTTTTTTAATATATATATATACTGTAGATAAAAATGTTAAGTTTTATATATTTATCTTGAGTGTGAATAATTCTAAGAATAGTAGTGTCAACTTTGCAGTCTTCATATGAAGCTTTTCAACTTTACAAAGAAATTATAGAGAGCGGTCGACA
The DNA here is from genome assembly GCA_902155825.1 of Timema genevievae. Lineage (NCBI taxonomy): Eukaryota > Metazoa > Arthropoda > Insecta > Phasmatodea > Timematidae > Timema > Timema genevievae. The sequence goes on from CABFWO010002951.1 coordinate 4,193, forward strand.
TACAAAGCTACAACAGGAAATAAATTAACTTTTCCTTAATCATAGAAAAATAAGATTTGAGATGAGGCTTACACTGAGTACATTGAGTTAATTTAACTGTGTAATCCATTTTTGATAGCGCTACAAAATTGTTCAAAACATTTTTACTGCCCCAAAATTACAATCTATTGAAATGGAAACAAAAGGTGGCCTTGGCTACCAAAGAAAAAAAGGTTTTATTTCATAGCCAACCTTATGTATAAGTTTAGGTAATTTCACAATAATATTTTACAAATACAGTGTATTTTGAAGTGCTGCCATGTTTGTTTTTAGCTTTATTATTTGGAAAAAAAATATATATATATATATACAAACAAGCTGGTTTAAAATCCAAAACTGCGTCTTCACGAATCCAAAGTCAAGTGTTAATCACACGCCTATTCCTTCTTTCTTATTTATTTATTTTAATACCGTGTCCTACTACCTATTTAGATTATACGCATATATACTAACTCGCTTTACTTGTTGGGGGCTCCACCCCCAAACTCCCGGTGAGTTTTCTTTGCAAGTGGATGTAAACTAATGTAATTCCAAAGTTGTTTTGAACGTAACAACTTAAAAGTTACCGGTATTGTATTGTATTTTTCACACATTATTCTAGTTTCTCCATACTTATAGTGCAGCTAGAATCATCAAATTTGGCAGGCTTGTGGAAATTGGATGGACCAATATGCCTGCAAAATTTTATGATTCTAGCTTTCCCATAAGTGTGTCAGAAAATTAAAAACTGTGTGGAAAATATGCAAAATTTACCTAAAATCAAATAATCAAGCTCTGTCTAAGGTATAACCGATGCAGATACGACAAAAAGTAATAGGAACAAACTTGTGGATCTCGCCAAATCTGCATTTGCTGGTGCAATCAGTTTTTTGATAGGTCTTACAATTTAGCTACAAGAGACCTCCAAATAAAGGTCCGCACCGACTTTAAAGTTGCTCCGCCATTTTGAATTTTTTTTCGGGGGTTAAATTTTTTTTTAAACTTTTTAGAATTTTCCCGTTGGTTACAGGCTAGAAACTATAAGTTAGCAAGAGAGTAACGCCTTAATGTGGATTCACACGTTCGACGAAAAACTAGCGCAGAACAGAAACGTGGTCACGTGACGAGCTCTGAGCCAATCACAAGCTTTCCCGCCTCATCGGCGCGAGCTGTTCCGCTGAAGTTCAACTCATCTCTACTTCGCCCGCTCTACCCGAGTGGCTTGGCACGGGAGAACCAATCAAATCTCAGAACCAACCATCTCAAACCAGTGCGCATGCACTGTAGAGCTAGAAGCGAGCAGACAGTTCCGTTGGCCGTTGTAAGGAGATTTGAAATAACTCGTTAATGTAAAGCTTGTGTATCGATGTATTGGATTGTGCCACTACATAGTGTTATAATTTGTAAACAACCATCTGGAGAATGATCTAAAATATATGTTTATATACTAGAAAATAAAATATGTTAATAATAAGCTGTTTTAAGTTAGCGTTGCAATGCATCATGGGTCAGCTTAAAAGTGTGTGTGTTATTGTGCCACTCAGGCATATTCTGCTTTGTACTTTAGGTGAACATGTGAATCAAGCTTTAGACCATGCGGACACCGAAGAAGGTCTAACGCTTCTTGAAACGGACTGTGTATCAACGCATTGACCCCTCTGATATTCAGTTGAATTTAGAGGGCATCAACTCTTTAATTTGGAAACATCCGATACCAACCAAATCAATTTACATTAATTTTATCAATCTCCGTTCGTTTTGTGTTAAGCTTTCGGTAAGCACACCTAGTAATGACACGATCTTCATTAAACCCTCCAATTAATTTTACTCCAGGTAAGCAAGCTTAATACGTAGCTGGAAAGTAGTGGCTGGAGGGTGGGGGGGATTAAGGTGAACAAATATGGTTTTGCGAGTAAGAGGGGAGGAGTGTTAAATTTCGATGGAAGGGGTGGGGGGGTTGAAAGGAGAGATGCAATTTCCCGATATCACCACACGTACCCCTAGAGACTTCCGATGCTCGTGGATTAATGACCTTTCCACACCATAGTCTATGTTATGACTGTGACATATAGCTACTCCCCCCCCTTTACCCCCTACCCCCTAGGCACTCGATAGCTCCTAACCCCTTCCCCTCTCCAGCATCACACTCTATCCAAAATCTCCGCTTCTGAAAACCCCCTGATGAAGCCTAAACGCACACACCCTCCCAGACGTATTCATGCGTGCATTTATAACAGGTGGGAAAGCATATCCCTAGGGTGATTTTGTTAGCCAGCAACTTTTATAACAAAATAATATATATATTTCCTATTGATATTTTGTACAGTTCACTTTAAATTATTATTATTATTATTATTATTATTATTATCATCACCACGTCTTACTACCCGTTCGGGTTATACGCACTTACGCTAATGTGCAATGGTAGGGTAGATTGTGAGATGAAATGAAGGACCTACAGTTTAACGTGGGATCCGAACCACGGTAGAGGCGTGGCATTCCACACATTCACAAGTTGTGATTAATACACGTCTTGTCAGAGTTGAAGGAAGGGTTTGGGCAATCGGATAAATCCGTGCCGGGACCGAGGATTGAAGCCCGGACCCCCAGCACAGAAGTCTGACACCTTACCCCCTAGACCGCCAGGTCACCGACCGCACTTTAAAATTAACACAATCATTTATCTAACTCCAGGATTCATTAAATTTAAAAGCAGTTGTAATTGAGTCAATACATTTTATTTTGTTCCCATTTATTTGTGTGTCATTATATAGATGATCTATAAATCATTAATTCCAATTGATGGATGCATGAACGATATTAAATAAGGGTTCTTTATGTCATAAAAAAGAAATTGTTGAGGTTTTTTTTTTTTTCAAAAAAAATGGTACGGTGCATCATAGCGACTTTCTCTGTCGTTTATTTCAAAATAGATACTTTTCCTAAAATCTCCTAAGATTTGTGAAACAAAATAATATGCTTTGTTGGAGAAATAATTCACCAAAGAGCGTAAATGAAATAAAATCATTGTTGCAGAAAAAATGAGAAAATAGGGACATCTCTGTCCACCAAAGAGCATAACAATTTCAATTTAAATTTCAAAGTGCTCCATAAAAGGTGTATACATATTTGCTTATAGCTCAGAAACTAATGGTTTTATAAAAATATATTTCAAACAAAATATTTTTATTTTTAATAGCACTACATCTTTACAATGATCTGTTATTTTGTTTCTCAAATAGTTGTAGAGAAATGACACACATTAAGGGTACTTTATATAAGCAGAAACTTTTAAATTCTTTTTTTCATCTGAAAATGAATATTGTCATTTTGTTTATCACTAAAACGAAACCTAGATACAAAATTTAGTAAAAATCGGTAGAGTGGATTTCAAGAGAATCTATTTATTCCCTTTTTGTTCTACAGTAAACTACCCTTAATTTTAGGATTGGATGTATAGTTGCATAAACCCCTCGGAGGGACGTTATGAATAGCCCAGATACCAATTTTTAGCGAGATCGGTAAAATGGTCAAACATTGTTGAAGGCTTTGTAAATATATTCAAATAAATGCATCCTGAAACTAAGAAACTATTTTCTTAGCTAGGTATTCTCCTAATAATACTATTGGTGATCCCAGATACATCTGAAATATCGTTTTAAATTATAGACAGCGTAAAAAGCTATATCTCTAAGCAATCATGACACAAAAAACATTTAAATTATACGAGTGTTATTAATACCCAGATTATTTGATAATGTTGAAATAGTGAACATTATTAATTAATTTAATAGCAATGATTATTTCAGATGTCAAGGGTTTGGAAAAAAGGTTTGACTTGTATATTTGCACTTGCCACCCTGACTTTCTTTTGATGTTTTCTTTGATACCTACCCAAACTACATGTTGCATTGTTATATCACGAGTTATTCATTTTTCCATTTTATTTATTTGGGGTATTTAATATGCACTTTCTTAACCGTATAATTAAATTTGCCCACGAGAATTTCTACTAGCAAGAGTGAAAGAGCCTACCAATTTTGAGGGGAAAGGTATTCCCACATATCATCCAGGGTTCTTATCGAGATGGGACCGACGGCTTTACTTACCCTCCAAAGGAAGTTGTGCTAAGGAATTTTATGGCTCAAGAAAATTCGTCGGCTGGGTTTGAACCCACAAATATTGGATTCTAAGGCAAGCACTTTACCTCAAGACACCAAGATCAAACTTATCTTTTGTCTCAGCATACCATCAAGTGTACTTTTTTTTTTTCAAACTAATAAATACAATTGTATAACTCTAGTTCTTTTTTTTTAATGTACCGGTACGTAGTTTCTCCAACCTCACAATCAATTTTTTTTATTCTACCCTGATTAGCCTGGACATAGTCATTTTTCCCCCTTTCCAAGGGCACCCATGTTGGTTTTCCAAATTTGGAGGAGGGGGTGAATTGGAGCCCCAACCGCCGGGGGCTTGGCCGTTCTAGAGAGAATATTTAAGGAATTTGACCTTGAGGGAAGAAATTTTAGAGCATCTTAACATGTATCTAAGCTAATTATATGAGTTTCAAGTACCAATTTTAGCAAAATAAGTTCTGAAAAATTAACATAAATAAAATTTAGTGTTAGCTGAACCCAATTTAAAAAAAATTTGTACTTTTTTTCACAACATTATTGAACAGAACAAAGATAAAATAAATCTGTTAAAGAGGGAATGGAAGAAAATCTACATTTCATCAGCTCTGCTTTCATATTGATGTTTTAACGTTGTTAATAATAAATTGTAGCCAAATCTCAGATATACAATTTTATTTTTTCATAAAAATTTACAAAAATATGTAAATATTGTAGAGTGATAAGGGAAACTGGAGCCCCCCTTATGGACCATTTATCGGTGCCCACGCCCCTCTCTCTTTTTACCCGTTTTTTATTCAACCTAACTTGACCTAGACATAACGTAATTTTTTTCCCCCTCATAACTTTTCCACCTTTTTTTTACTTAACCTAGATCAAACTAGACAAAACGTCATTTTTCCCTCCACTCCCTGGAAAAAAAAGATTCCAGCACCCCTGAAAACGCTTCCAAATAAAACGTAAATATATTAACATGGGAAATCATATATCTACTTAACGTGACGTCACAAATAGGCAACGTTCACAAATACCCAAAATTTAAATATTAAGAAATTCGAATTTCAAATACGCAATTTGCTTAAGGGTGTTGAAGATATTTTTTATGGGGGCTGGGAGTAAATTCACTGTGCTTATGTGCAAGGACAATTTTCTTATCAGATATATCCATTGCTATCAAATCAACTTTAAACAATTTTATTGAAGTTTGTTCGAGTTTTACTTATTAAGAATTCAATAAATACGGTACTGAATATTATATAGAAATGAAAATATTAGGGAAGGTTCCCAACATATTTTATTTCAATTTAAAAGTTTGTTAACCTAAGCTCTGGAGAGAAGAAATATTTCCCCCCCCAAAAAGTTAAATCTAGTACAAAACTCTCTTGTACACGCTTAATACGATAATATTGTCTTTTTGTTCCTTAGGATATGCAAATACTTTCAATCAATGAATATAAAAGTATGATATGATAAGTCTTCATTCTCGAGAAAACCTACAAAAATAAAAAAATAAAAATGATTGAATCTCTCAGGTCCTTAAGATAGAAAAGGGTTGGCTATTAATAATGTGGATCATGGAAAGAGGGTTAAAAGGGGAGGGAAATCAGAGGGGGTGGAAGAAGGAGTTCTGTTTCATATCTTTCTTAAAAAAAAATTTTTCTTTAAAGACTGTTCTTTACTATCTATTCATCCTCCTTCACTCACTCAGAAATTGCCTAGAAAAAAAAATATGTAAAGTATAAAAGAACGTTGCATTAGTCATTTGTCGCTCCATTGGGAGAAATACCAACCTAAGGAGGGCAAAAAAAAAAATACTACCGAAACTTTTCTTTCCTTACTCTTGTCAGAAAATACTTTTTTTTTTTAACCACTGAATTATGTTCCGTGGTTTTCCTTCTAGTCTTACCTTTTTACTAAGCTTATTCTGGTGTAATATTTAGAGCCATAACCCCCCCCCAAATTCCCTCACCAAAACCCCCCTTGCAGTTTTTTTAATGGAGAAGGGGGAATAATAGCCAACCTTTCTCCTTTTATCTTCATGTGCCTATAAATTGGAGCCGTTCAACTTTGGATATACCTAGGTATCCCGAGGCGACTTTTTTTACAACCAATGAAAAGTTTGGACGCATGCACTTGTAAAAGCTTGGTCTTGAATTTAAAAAAAAATCCAAATGGTGGAATTAATATGGGGTGGGATGCGTCACTTACATAATACGGTATAAAATTTAACTATTAAATAAATATCAGTATTCGATATTGAGAAGACTTGAGAAGATCAGGTGAGCAGACAGGTTGACAATAGTTAGTGAGAAGAGAAATATTTTGAATGTGATATTTCGGTACAAAGCAAACTGGATCGGACATATCCTTAGGAGGAACTGTCTTCTGCATTACGTCATAGAAGGAAAGGTTGAGGGAGAGAGGAGCTTAGGAAGGAGGAATCAAATATTGGATGACTTGAAGGGAAGCTGAAGGAGGAGGGAGAGGAGAGGGCGCATTGGTGGTCTAAGTTCACTGACAAACGGAATGGACCTGTCGTAAGACAGAACACATAATACAAATAATAAATTCATTTTTGAAACATAATTAATTTCGCAACCCATACTGGTGGTTGCATGGTATAACGCAAACCTCTCGTGTGGGCTGATGAAGATGGGAAGAAAGTGGTTCGAATCCTGGTCGGGTCTACTAAGGGTGGTTATCTCTAAATGGTCTCCTACTCTAATTGCATGCCAATGTGGGTCTATTACCTCTAAAATGCTTCCTTCCTCATCTCTGCCCTTTTATATTAATTATCATTCATGCGTGCAACCCTAACAAGTAGTAAGACGCGGAGAAAAAAAAATACGCTGATATCTTTAATTTAATTTCAACTAAGAGCAATGTAATTTTTTAAATACAGTTTCATAATTATTATAATTAAATAGTATTCTAGATCGTGGCTATAGTGATATATGAAACTAATCATTTATATATATTTATCGATGTTTCAGACCAAAGTTCTTCAATAATTTAGCTCAGTCGATAGCCTGTCTGTCTACAGAGCTAAGGGTCCTGGTTTCGATTCCCGGCATGGCCAACACATTTATCATTAGTGAAATGTAGGTTTTCCCTTTCAAAACGATGAATTAACGGCCGGGGGTAAGGATGTTGTGTCTGTTCTAGATTTAAGTTAATTTATTATACGTGTACTGATATAAAATGGACGTTAAATATCTCAAATAAAAGAAAGATAAACGTTAAAAATTTTCTAATACACATTTTTTTTTTGAAAGTCAAAAGTAAATAAATCAAATTGAAATAGAATGTAAAATTTGTTTGATGATAACTTGTGTTCCTGCGTTTCGTGCGTATCCGTCCGCACTATCCGTGTATTATTCACGCCACTAGAATAGAAGATGAGTAAAGAGTACTTTAGAAGAAATGTGACCACATTTGAATGGAAAAAAAAATATTTGAAAGCTATTTAAAAATATATATAAATATTAGTATACTCGACGGGATCTAAAAGGGGATTCAGTTAGACAGGATGATACCTAAGTTTTTGTCCATTTGCTCCATCGTCAGGGGGGTAGTGTACATTTAATTATTATTTTTTTATTATTTATTTAGCACCGCGTCTTACTACCCATTCGGGTTATACGCTTAAGTACTAATTACACTAATGGATTAGGATTTGAGAAGGTTGAATCTAGAGGAAGTGAACCCGCATTTGCGTGGAGGGAGAGTGGAAACACCATTTAGGGAAAACCACCCCCAGTTCACCCGACCGAGATTCAAACCTCGATCTCCCCGTCCTCGGTGGTCTGGCTCAACACGACTAGCGCGTTAGCCAACTACGCCACCGAGGCGGGTGTGTACATTTAAAATGGGGTGAAATGGATGACGTACTGTATAATTACATATACAAGTGAATAAAGCGGTCACTTATCGGAGAATTGAGATGTGTTCCAGATATCTTAAAATGTCGCGTGATTTAAATTAATATTACGGTGCACCGCACACTTTCACTGTAGTTTATCTTAAAATAGAGACATTTTATTAAAAACTCGTAAGATTTGTGAAACGAAATAATATACGTTGTTAGAGAAACACCTAACATAAGAGCATAGATGAAATAATATAAACTGTTACAGAAACACTTACACAAGAGAGACATCTCTGTCCACCAAAGGGAAATTCCTATCAATTTCAATAGAGATTCATAAAAAAATATGTGTGTTTGCTTATAGCTCCGAAAATTATTAGTTTTATAAAAAATAAATGTCAAATAGAAGATTTTAATTTGTAACGTATCTCAAATACTTAAAGAGAAATTATGAAAGATTTGGGATCCCCCCCCCCCACGTAAAATACCCTGAAAGTAATTTTCATGATAAAATTAGCGTTGCCATCTTGTTTAAAATGATAAAAAAAATTTATATCTGTAAACTGTTTATCAAAATGGTTACAGCAAATTTTAAGAAAAAATATATATATTTTTTCTCTTCTTGCTCTTCGGTAAATTTAGGGTTTGATATCTAATTCAAGAAACCCCTTAGGGGTAGGGGTACAAAGTTTGAACCCAATCTATAAAATAGTTTCGGCTCCATCCCTAGGTACAAACATACGACATTGAGAAAACCACTTTTTTTTTGTTATAGGGGGTCATGAAACGTTGACATTTATCAAAATCTTGATTTCAACTTTTTTGACGGCCGAAGTGTCGATAGAAAGTAAAAAGGAACCCCTTACAAAGAGCATAAATTATATAATAAACCCTTTTATGGAAATATATTGAGAAAAGGAACATCTCAGTTTAACAATCAGCTACCCAACTACCAGACCGTGATTAAAAAAAGTTTGCTTATAGCTCGGAAACTATTGGGTGTTTAAAAATAAAGTTCTCACAAAAGTTGTTTATTTTTAATAGTTCTACAACTTTAAAAGGAGAAGCTATTTCTAGAGACCTTAACCTTTCGTTAAATAAAAGTTAGCCAAAGTTTGGAAATAAATGTTGCAAAACTGTGATAAAAATTTTGAAACGTGTGGTAAGCCTAAATTTAATTTTTTTTTTTAAATATTCACCATTGACTATAAAAACCTATTAATTTAAAAAATAGAAAAATACATTCAGCGAAATTATATGTTCATGAATAGTTTGAACTTTGAACAGTAAAGTGCCTTCACAAACGAGCAAATATTTTTTTAACCAACTTTACTTATTTTTCAGTTTGAAATTCGCGATAAAACCAGTAAACATCAAATTTTGTTAAAATTCGCGGTGAAAAAAAAACCCATACAAAGCAAATTTCAAAGTTGAAAAAAGTTGTTTTAAAATTACAACCATCCTACAAACGCATTTTTTAAATAACATTTTTTCGTGATTGCAAAAAATTCAGGTCTCTAGTTATTTCTTATCTCAAATTGTTGAGATATGATAAAAAAAAATAATGGAGAGATTCACTAATGTAAATTATCTACCAAGTCATTTTTCGTGGATGAATAAGCTGCACGATTTTGTTTGTAGTTTTAACAGAACCTAGATACAGATTTTGATCAAAATCATTAGAGTGAATTTGTATAAAATCACTTTTTAATACCTATTTCTCTTTTATCCCTTAAGTAAAATACCAATAATTTTAATATTACATATATAGTTCTAAGCTAATAACCTGATGAACCTTTAAAAATGTAAATACTAAATTTAAGCCCGATCGGTAAAATCGTTTTAGCTCTAGGCCTAGATACAGACAGACAGACAGACAGACAGACAGACAGACATTGCGAAAACCACTATTTTGGATTCAAGATAGTCATGAAAATTTTACATCTATCAAAATCTCATTTATTAATTTTTTTTAATGAAATAACAATATTTCTTCTCTCCAAGAGGCTACAAATATGTGAAGAGGAGATCGGACCTGAATCGAACCAGTGACTTTGAAAATTATCTGCGCACAGACTCACGGTAGGTTCTCCTCATCTTGGTAACGATACAAATCATTAGAACGTTTCAACACTATCATCTGTTCTGAAGAGAAGGTGAGAGTTGGAGGGGGGGGGGGAATTGTGTGAAAATCAATCGTGATTTTGTATTCGTCTCCCTTAAAACCCCCTTCCCCTTCTATTCCGGTGTGGGTGGAGGGATTCGGCACAGGGTGTCTCATAATCACAATCGTATGAAGAGATACACATTTTTTTATTATTATTATTACCAGTAAACCCTTGTGAATCTTTCACACATTTAACCTTCCCCCCCTCCCCCCCAAAAAAAAGATTTAGTCTTTTGTTGAGTTGTTGAAATTTAATATTCAGCGAAGTGTATACACAAAATAGCAAAGAGAGTTTATTTTCGGTAATTGATACAAAAATATTGTTAGATTTTTCTTTTAACTTAAATTTTAAACAAACAATGTGTTTTAACGTAAACTGAGTGTGCTATGTCAAGAGTCGGTAAAAAATCCTATCCACTGATACCTTATTCATCGCTGTAGGCTTTGTATTAGTTGAGAAAAAGGGATGTTGACAACAGAAATAATATATAGGATTGTTATTGTTATTATAATTATTATTTTGTATAACCGCGTCCTACTACATGTTCAACTTATACGCATATGATAATTAATCAAAAAGGGTACGGATGTGGAAGCAAGAATTTTGGATATCATATTCTGAAAATTGAAAAATGACACCTGGACACGGGAATAGATCCCGGGACTTTTGGATTAGTACGCTAATGCTCTAACCACTGAGCTATCCAGTAATCGTCCCATGCCCAGGATCATTCTTCACTCATATTTTAAGGCAGAGTCTATGATGGACGTGCGGAAATCGTCGGCTACAAATGTGTGGTTTTATTAATATCACGAGCCATCAGATAACGCAGCCATCTTCGACTCGGTAGTTGGCTTATTGCAGCCATTTGTACAATTATTATACTAAACCTGGTGATCATGGAGATTATTCTCCTTCCGAGAAAAATTCCCTTGTAGGTACTATCCAGGAGTCGAAACCGGGACCTCTGGGTCAACAGTCAGCTGCTCTGACCACTATACCACGAGGCTGGTCATTAATTAAATTATGACTTTATATTGAAAAAAACGAGAAATCACGATCAGACTAAAATAGTTATGACTACACATTTATGTTCATGAACTTTGAATCTTATCGTTTAAAAAATATCGCTTTTTTTTAAGGCTAAGGCTTCACAAACAAATTGTTTATATATTTTACGTATTGTAGGATGCCGCTAGAAATAATACAGGTTTCCATTTTTTTTAAAAAAACACAATTTACCTTGAAATAATATGGAAGACGGCCAAACCAATCAAAAATAAATAACGTTATCTTCTTTTACCCCTCAAAACCACAAACATTTTGTTCGAAATTATTTTTCGTATATATGGTCGAACTAGGTGTTCTTGGGGTACGTGCTCGCCTCAGGACCCGATGCTCATGGGCTCAAACCCAGCCTGGGTCGATGGATATTTCTTGAGTGATAAAAATCCGTAGCACAACTTCCTTCGGAGGGGAAGTAAAGCCGTCGGTCCAATGTCGACTCCGGCATGTAAAAAGAACTCTGAAATATATGTGAAAACATTTTTTCCCAAAAAAATAGTTTGCCCTTTTGCTCCCACTCATAGAAATTCTCGTATTCTGATATAATCGGTCGGTTCAGAAAGTGCATGATAAGTACATCAAATCAATAAAATAATCAGACATTTCCGTATATTGCATACTTTTCGAGATAAACTGCTGGAAATTAAAAACAAAATATCCGATGTATACACATACACAAAATACACTACATATACACACATTATAAACCACACACAAATTCAATATACACCACCTATACACACACTATACACACACTATACACACACTATACACCACACATACACAAACTTTATACACGCCATATATACAAACTTTATAAACCACATATGCACACACTATACACCACATATACACACACTATACACCAAACATACACAAACTTTATAAACCATATATACACACACTATACACCACACATATACACACACTATACACCACACATATACACACACTATACACCACACATATACACACACTATTCACCACGTATACACACACATTATACACCACATATACACCACACTAAACCCCACACATACACACTACACAAAATATACACTATACACCAAATATACACCCATAACTCATCATTTCATCAAATAGTGGCTCAGAGGTAGAAGAGCATAATTGTATTCTCGTTTTTTTAAACTCAACCTAAATCAACACGGAAATGACGTCATTTGGACCCCCTCCTGGTCAGAAAACACTCCGGTGACCCTTTCCGGTAATGGAAAGGTTGAGTCTCGAATCCCGAGAGAATGGTATATCCTGTATGCTTGTCCATTCTTATTCCACGCAAATGCTGTTACATTATTCTAAATTATTGGTGTAGTACCCTCAAGTAGCCCAAACCGGTAAAGCTTGTTTCACACGCTCACTAAAAATTAGATCAGAATCTGCTTAAGGGTGACCTGGTGGTCTAGGGGGTAAGGTGTCAGACTTCTATGCTGAGGGTCCGGGGTTCAATTCTCGGTCCCAGCACAGATTTATCTGATTGCCGAACCCTTCCTTGACCCTCTGACAAGACGTGTATTAATCACAACTTGTGAATGTGTGGAATGCCAGGCCTCCACCGTGGTTCGGATCCCACGTTAAACTATAGGTCCTCCATTTCATCTCACAATCACCCTACCATTACACATTAACGTAAGTGCGTATAACCCGAACGGGTAGTAAGACGAGGTGATGATAATAATAATAATAATAATAATAATAGAATCTGCTTAGGTGGCGCAGAAATTCATAGGTTATCAAAAACGTATGTACACCCATAATGCTTTGCAAAACCAACTTGAAACATCTGGTTATCAAAATATTATATTTCTGGCGGATAAAATATATTTTAAATTATTTATAACTGAGGGAAGTTTTATATTTATTTTGTTGTGTGGTGAAACATATCGACACAGGATGTAAACAATGCACGTGCTTCCCAATTAACAATTTATTTCAAATCATATCACAACAGTAGATGCAGCTGTCTGATTGTATCTAGCTTTGTAGGCACATGCAAGTATTGAATCGGTTGGTTTATGCACATGCAAGTATTGAATCGGTTGGTTTAGGCACATGCAAGTATTGAATCGGTTGGTTTAGGCACATGCAAGTATTGAATCTGTTGGTTTAGGCACATGCAAGTATTGAATCAGTTGGTTTATGCACATGCACTTATTGAATCGGTTGGTTTATGCACATGCACTTATTGAATCGGTTAGTTTAGGCACATGCAAGTATTGAATCGGTTGGTTTAGGCACATTCACTTATTGAATCGGTTGGTTTAGGCACATGCAAGTATTGAATCGGTTGGTTTAGGCACATGCACTTATTGAATCGGTTGGTTTGGGCACATGCAAGTATTGAATCGGTTGGTTTAGGCACATGCACTTATTGAATCGGTTGGTTTAGGCACATGCAAGTATTGAATCGATATGATTTAGGCACATTCAAGTATTGAATCGATTGGTTTAGGCACATGCAAGTATTGAATCGATTGGTTTAGGCACATGCAAGTACTGAATCGGTTGGTTTAGGCACATGCAAGTATTGAATCGGTTGGTTTAGGCACATGCAAGTATTGAATCAGTTGGTTTAGGCACATGCAAGTATTGAATCGGTTGGTTTAGGCACATGCACTTATTGAATCGGTTGGTTTAGGCACATGCAAGTATTGAATCGATTGGTTTAGGCACATGAAAGTATTGAATCGATTGGTTTAGGCACATGAAAGTATTGAATCGATTGGTTTAGGCACATGCAAGTATTGAATCGATTGGTTTAGGCACATGGAAGTATTGAATCGATTGGTTTAGGCACATGCAAGTATTGAATCGGTTGGTTTAGGCACATGCAAGTATTGAATCGGTTGGTTTAGGCACATGCACTTATTGAATCGATTGGTTTAGGCACATGCAAGTATTGAATCGATTGGTTTAGGCACATGCAAGTATTGAATCGATTGGTTTAGGCATATGCAAGTATTGAATCGATTGGTTTAGGCACATGCAAGTATTGAATCGATTGGTTTAGGCACATGCAAATATTGAATCGGTTGGTTTAGGCACATGCAAGTATTGAATCAGTTGGTTTAGGTGCATGAACGTCGATTCTTTTGGTTTTAAAATTTGATTAGTTTTTTCACGCAGATATTATTGAGAAGCGCGGAGAAAGCGGATATAGTTTTTACTAATGCAGAGAAACCCATGCATATCGTGCTGATTTCTTGTGATTAACCTACTGAACGTCACATGACCACGTTAAAATTGAGAGTAAAGGGTGTTTTTGCAGACTTAAAGCAAAACTTTTTTGTCCAAAATCAGTACAATATTGCTCCAATAGAAACATAAGAGTATAATTTTCATCACGTGGTGATATCAACAGTAGTTGAATATCTGTCAAGAGCAATAGCGGCATTAGATAAGGAACTTTTGATGTGAAGAGGAAAAGTTGTCATTAAATTCCAGAACACCCTTGACAGATATTCAACAACTGTTGATATCAACATGGGAAGAAAATTAAGCTCTATGTTCCTACTGGAAGGAATATTTGGTTTATTTTGACCAAAAAAAAAAAGTTTTTGAAATAAGAACAGCAAAAAAAAAATCTTCCTTTAACTATCGTTTCCGATACTCCCACTCTTTTTTTTTTGGTCCGGCGAGCTTGTGAATTCTCAAAAATGGGACGAGGTGGAAAAATAGATAAATCACTCTCCCCCTATGGTGCTTGATTATCGGTACACCCCGTGTATGCTGCGTGGTGCGAACAGGGAGGTTACCCCTTTCACCCCCACCCCACGCATATTCTAGGGAGGAATTGAATTCCTAATCAACCGTATTTAATCTCGGAAGTGTACTACCGGTACTTGTTCAGTATGAAATATAACTGGGTAGGTATATATATAAATATGTGTGTACTTGATGGGGTGATGATGCTATGCAGCAATGGCCAGAGGGTGAAGTCCTGCCAGTCAATCAATGCTACGCCCCCCCCCCACCAGCCAGTATATATATGTATATCTATATANATGCTACGCCCCCCCCACCAGCCAGTATATATATGTATATATATATATATATATATATAGCATAGGCCACACGCACGTCACACTGCAGCGATAATAATACATGGAACTTGGTGCTACCGACTGTATTTCATCGTAACGACGGATGGAACGGTTTTTATGTTTTTGTGTGTATGTGGGTGTTGTAATTTTGTTTACTCCTTTTTTTAGGAAAAAAAAAAGTTATACTACCTCCTACGCAACCCTTATACACTACTATTCTTTTGTAAAATAAATATATGAACAGATTGGATTGAAAGAGATGGTAAAAAAAGGTGTGAGCATTCCATTTTATACTTGTAATATTCCGGAAAACTAATGTTTATCGTCATAGTTGCCAGCTAATTGAATGTAAATATTCTCACGCTGCTGTATTTCTTATGGTAATGTCAGTTCTGAACCTTCAAAACCACTAAAACAATCCTCAATTATCTTAGAATGTTCTGTTGTGACCCTCACACTGCTGTATTTCTTATGGTAATGTCAGTTCTGAACCTTCAAAACCACTAAAACAATCCTCAATTATCTTAGAATGTTCTGTTGTGACCCTCACACTGCTGTATTTCTTATGGTAATGTCAGTTCTGAACCTTCAAAACCACTAAAACAATCCTCAATTATCTTAGAATGTTCTGTTGTAACCCTCACACTGCTGTATTTCTTATGGTAATCGCAGTTCTGAAGCCTCAAAACCACTAAAACAATCCCCAATTACCTTAGACTGCTCTTTTGGGAACTTGTTGAAATAACTTATTTTATTTTTTTAAGTAAGCTTGTATCTTTGTTTCTAACAATTTAATTTGATCTCAGAACAGAAATTACACGTGAAACTTTGTGAGAAAAGAGCTAATCTCTCTCTTTTCAATAAATATTTTGTTTAAATATAATTTTTTTTAACCCTACAGAGAGTGAATATTTTTATATTCTTTCGACCTCTCGGAGAGAGTAGTATTGTGATCGTCAAAAAATTTAGCTTGAGATTTTGATAAATGTTGTCGTTTTATGACCCCCTGAAACAAAAAAGTTGTTTTCACAATCTCTTTTTTCTGTCTGTCTGTCTGTCTATGCCTCAGGCTAGAGCCAAAACCATTTTATCGATCGGGTTAAAACTTAGTACCTGGGGTTTTCAAAAGGTTCAACCAAGGTTTTTTTTTAGAATTAGATGTCCAACCCTAAAATGAAAGGTAGTTCACTGAAGGGCAAAATGATTAAAAAAGAAACTTTTTTAATCCGATCCAACAATTTTTATTAAAATTTGTATCTATACACTGTTTTAACATAATGAAACAAATGTAAATTCTTATTTTCCACATGAAAATCATTTAGAGGGTACTTTACATAGGAAGACATTTTCAATTTTCATACAACCATTTGATATATGAAATAATTTACTATTGTAAAGATGTAGTACTATTGAAGACAAACATCTTTTATTTGAAATGTATTTTTATAAAACGAATATTTTCTGAGCTAGCAAATATATATGTATATATAATTTTTAATTCATGTCTTTGAAAATGAATTTGATTCTTATGCTCTTTGGTGGATAAAGATGTTTCTCGTTTCAAAAATTGTTCTGTAAGAGTGTTCCTAGTTCATAATGTCATAGAGTAGGTAACAATATATATTAGTTCACTCATGATCTTTGGTGTAATGTTTCTACAACAATGTATAGACCTATTATTTCGTTTCACAAATCCTATGAGTGGTTAGTAAATGTATGTTTTAATTTAAAACGGAAGAAAAGTCTGTGCTGTGAGCCGTAACATTTTTCTTCCCGCCTCAAAACCGTGATATTTCCACAGCAGGTAGGATCATACATATAATTTGAAAATGTCCACACACGAGAGGTTTAGTGCGGATTAAACTGTCCGGATGCTGCGTGACGTAAACACTCTGTAAACTACAACCCTTCACTAGGGGTGTATTAATAGGAGAGGGTGTGTGTGTGTATGGGTTGATAAAACGCTCTTTTCACACACGCGTGTGTTTTGGCTGGAGGATTGGAAAAGGGGAAGTTTTTTTTTAACCTTCTAAATTCAGTTTGTTTGCGTGTTTGACTTATGATTCATAAACGTGGGTATTAGAGAGACATATGACTTTAAGCTAGGTTGGAAGGGAATTGCTTTGGAGGATTCGTTTAGCTTAATTTTCTATATTTAGTCATCTCAAAATAACTTACCTTTTTTTTTTGCTATATAGCATCCGCAGCTCTATCTAAACTTGAAATTAATATATAAGTTGTAATAGTCTGTAATTTGTATTGTATGGTATTGTATTAATTAATTAAGAATAATAAACTCTCTCTCTCTAACGTCCATTGGCGCACTTACAAAAGTACGCCCCTATCCCTATCTTGAGCTAGTTCTATCCAGTCCACCTCACTACACCCTAACCCTATCTTGAGCTAGTTCTATCCAGTCCACCCCATTACACCCTATCCCTATCTTGAGCTAGTTCTATCCAGTCTACCCCATTACACCCTATCCCTATCTTGAGCTAGTTCTATCCAGTCCACCTCACTACACCCTATCCCTATCTTGAGCTAGTTCTATCCAGTCCACCTCATTACACCCTATCCTTATCTTGAGCTAGTTCTATCCAGTCCACCTCATTACACCCTATCCCTATCTTGAGGTAGTTCTATCCAGTCCACCTCATTACACCCTTTACAAAAATTTGAAACACTCAGTTATAAATCGTTAATTTACACTATTGCACCTGGACCATTTCTGGTTAAACATTAATGGAGATAAAGAGTTAAAAGAAATTCCTAATACTGAACATTGTTGAAATACTAAATTATATTTGGATAAAAACTGTATTGAAAATACCGTTTTTTTGACCATTTTAGAATGTCTTCACAGATAAGCACTGTGCACTAATCTTCATTGTCATAACAGGGACATACTGTAGTTATTAACAAGAAACTTTGTCGCTTTGTCCCCCATCGTCACCGCGGAAAATGTCGAGTAATCATTCAAATACGAATGTACTGCACACATTTCTTGTATTTTCCTTTCCCTTTTACTCCCAAACCTCGCGCGAGCCGAGTTGGGCCCTGCTATGATGGACGAGCTTACTTAAACCACTGCCCCCACAAAGTTCAACCCATTTCTGGGCCGCCCCATTGCTGTGTGAAAGGGGAGGCGGGCAGTATTGGCCCCCAGCCCTGTGTACTACTTATACCGGAAGTAGTTTAACGGGTGCCACCAGACCACAAGGTCACACCAAGTCCCTTTAGGCACCGACCTCTGTCACGTGACTGCGGAAATTGACTGTAGTGCGGCGGCAACGCTACTGTCACAATGTCCTAAATCAAAATGATTTAATTTGGGACAGCGTTTACATATTATGACAGACTCGTAACATTAATAGATGTGTGATGGTATTTTGACAGTTGCTGCCATGACAGCAACTGTCACGCTTTACTAACGTCAAGTGAACGAGGCCTATGTTAGTTCAAATAAAATTTTAAATTATTACATCATACGCTCAGGTGAAAGTTGAACCCTTGACTATTTAGATAAATTGGTAGACGTTCTTTCAACTGAACAAGGATGCCAATTTATTGGGTTACATGGATAATTTTGTCAACAAATGAGTCGCCAAATTATTTAAGACGTCATCTGAAATAAAATTATGGAGAGATATCAACATTATATCAGAATCACGATCAGCTCAACTGAAGAGGTGGGCTATAAATACCAGAAAGTACATGTTAAAACAATCATCACCCCTTTACGCAGAAAGTGTTAAAAGACTGTGCCCAACTCCTCGGACCGCCAGGTCATGGGTACAACGCATCTGAGCCTCACGAATCGTCACTGCCCGGCGACGTATTTCCACTTACAAATGCGGGGATCATACAAGAAAAGACAAACTCAATCCTAGCGTGCTTTCCTGAACTTTATTATTGTCGTGATGTACAAATCAATCCTCTTGCTATCCACTCCACGCGGCCC
This sequence comes from Timema genevievae, assembly GCA_902155825.1. NCBI lineage: Eukaryota > Metazoa > Arthropoda > Insecta > Phasmatodea > Timematidae > Timema > Timema genevievae. Next base: position 23,467 of record CABFWO010002951.1, read on the forward strand.
ACCAACAGGTATCGTCCACGGGGCTAATTGGGCGAGACTTAACGAGCCACTCTCTGAACTCAGCCTTGCTACAAGTCAACTCTCAGTTCAACTGACCCTCGTTAGACTAGCCTCTCACTGCGAATGAGCTCTTTGTCCCAAGTGACCTCTTACTGCGAATAACCCGAGCTTGAACCGTCGACCCTCCAGGCCGCGCTCCGCAACCCTACGCCAGCGACGTCTGGAGGTGACGTCACTATATCTAGAACTAACATATTAGCCCGGTGCCAACCTAACCGGCACAAGACATTTACGTTCATTTATTCTAAATCCTGGGAACTGATGATAACGTTTGAGGCTATCTTGTCCTTCAAATAGTGCGACATAAATAACTGGTCCTCTAACGCTCAATCTCCACCACGTTTCCAGCAGGTATTAACCAATTGTATTAATCACTTTTCAATGCTGGCAATTGTTGATTATGTGCGAGGCTATCTTGACCTTGAAATGGCGTGACAGAGATAGCAATCCCCACCACTTCCAATGCAGGTAGTGTAGAAAAAGATCGTTCATTTCCTCTAAATCCTGGTGACTGTTAATAGAGTGCGAGGCTATCTTGACCTTGAAATGGCGTGACAGAGATAGCAATCCCCACCACTTCCATTGCAGGTAGTGTAGAGAAACTCGTTCATTTCCTCTAAATCCTGGTGACTGTTAATAGAGTGCGAGGCTATCTTGACCTTGAAATGGCGTGACAGAGATAGCAATCCCCACCACTAACGTTGCAGATAGTGTAGAAGAGACCGTTCATTTCCTCAAAATCCGGGCGATTTAATAGTGCGCGAGGCTATCTTGACCTTGAAATGGCGTGACAAAAATAGCACTCCCCACCACTAACGTTGCAGGTAGTGTAGAGAAACTCGTTCATTTCCTCTAAATCCTGGTGACTGTTAATAGAGTGCGAGGCTATCTTGACCTTGAAATGGCGTGACAGAGATAGCAATCCCCACCACTTCCATTGCAGGTAGTGTAGAGAAACTCGTTCATTTCCTCTAAATCCTGGTGACTGTTAATAGAGTGCGAGGCTATCTTGACCTTGAAATGGCGTGACAGAGATAGCAATCCCCACCACTTCCATTGCAGGTAGTGTAGAGAAACTCGTTCATTTCCTCTAAATCCTGGTGACTGTTAATAGAGTGCGAGGCTATCTTGACCTTGAAATGGCGTGACAGAGATAGCAATCCCCACCACTTCCATTGCAGGTAGTGTAGAGAAACTCGTTCATTTCCTCTAAATCCTGGTGACTGTTAATAGAGTGCGAGGCTATCTTGACCTTGAAATGGCGTGACAGAGATAGCAATCCCCACCACTTCCATTGCAGGTAGTGTAGAGAAACTCGTTCATTTCCT